>LOEQ01003627.1:217711-233774 GCA_001685075.1 Bramus lutescens | reverse complement strand
AAAAAGTCAAACGCAAGGTGATACTAGCTTTCTACTAACTGATTTCTGACAATCTTTAACAAATCTTTTATATAATTTCCTTTGACTTTAGAAAATTTCCCAGTATTTGAGACACTAAAGCAGAAGGATGAAAGCTCCAGCTACCTCAGGTTACAACAGGAAAAGGGGAATTTAATACTCAAAAATATTATACTGGGAAAATAATCATGACCTTAAATGAAAAGCTAAGCAAAGATACACTGTTTAAAATACTTAAATATTTGAAAAAAATAAAAAAACTTAAATATTTGAAATGTTCTAAATATATGTATGAGAATGGCTGATCATTTTATGTTAAAAGGTACAAAATGTTAAAAGGTACAATGTCCAGCAGGCAAGGAAGAGGGAGCATCAGAAATTATATTTTAATTAAGAATGTATAAAAATTTGAATTAAAAAGGCATTTAAAGAATATTAATTATTGCTATATTTTCAAAGACTTTAAACACATAACTAGTTAGTACTCAGTACACATGAGTATTAAAATATAAAACTCTAATAGTAATTCCTAAAGAAAACAGGAGAAAATTCTCCTAAGTTCATCTCCCATGTTACTTTATCTCAGTATACTCTTAAGTAGCCTTTTGTGTAGATATTTTACATAGTCACCACTCTTTATATACACTTTTGATTTTTAAATATTTGCCTTGATATCAAATGTAAATATACCATTTAAATGGCTGAATAAAGTTCTACTAAGTTAGTAAACCAATTTTAGCTATTTCACTTAGTAGTGAACATTTAAGGGTCTGAGTGAGGTTTCTAAACTTTCTCTTGAGCAAATAAACACACAGCTTTTAGTTTTCCAATTATTCTAACAGTTCCCTGTGAAAATACTGACAACATGAAGTAGTGAAACGACAATTTACCATCTAAAAATATCTGGTAGCTTGTACCAGTCCATCAAAGGCTGTGTTTTTTTTTTTTTATCCACTTCAACTTCAACTACAACGTAATCAAAATTACAGCAAATAAAACCACAATAAATACCTGCTAAAAGATTGAAAGAGATAATCAAACTAATTTAAATTGTAAAAATCCACCTATAAGGTTATTATATTTTTTTCATAATCTCACAGCATAGAAATTTATAAGAAAAAAGTTTTAACTTTTTCTAATTTTCTAGAAACAATTTGCTATCTCCCTGGCATTCATTATTAATTACTAGTAAGTTAGAGGTTTTTTTGATGCTGGCTCTTGTAATATTTTAAATTTCTATATGGATCCTACAGAAATAGGTTTTTAATTTTTTTCTAGAGTTCTTTTTAACAATGCAAAATCAGTTATTAAACAATGTTTCTTATGTCTTTAATTTATTTTATTTAACATGCTAGAATACTTTATAGAACCCATTTTCATAAAAGTTATTTCTTTCTATATTTTATACATTTATTTATTGTGTGTGTGTGCATGGGAGTGTGTGTGTGGGGGTGTACAGCACACATGTGGTAGTCAGAGAATAATGTGTGAGTGCAGGCTCCCCTTCCACCATGTAGGTTGTGGATCAAATTCAAGTTGTGCTTGGTGGCACCTTTATGGGCTGTGGCATTTTGGTAACTATACTTTAGAACAGTAAAGACTGCTTATATTATCTGTAACTTACTTTTTTATAATGCAGAAGTAAAAAATTAAGTAGGTGTTTACTTTATATTCACCTTTTTAAAAGTGAGTTGTCATTTAAAATAAGATTGCTTATTGTGGTGGTCTGAATAAAAATGGTTCCTATAGGTTCCTGTGTTTGAATGCTTGGTTCCTAGTCAGTGGAATATCTGGGAAGGAGGTGTCACTGGAAGTGGTCTTTGAGGCTGAAAAGTTCATACCAAGCCCAATCTCTTTCTGCTTGCTGCTAGTAGATCAAGACGCAAAAAGCTACTGCTCCAGTGCTGTGCCTGCTGGTCTCCACACACCCTATCATGATGATAACTGACCAGCCTTCTAAAACCGTAAACAACCCCCCAAATAAGCGCTTTTTCTATAAGTTGCCTTGAGCATAGTGTTTTATCATGGCAATAACTAAACTAGCCAGGCGTGGTGGTAATGCCTTTAATCGCAGCACTCAGAAGTTAGAGGCAGTCAGATCTCTGTGAGTTCAAGGCCAGCCTGGTCTACAGAGCAAGTTCCAGGATAGACCGACCTATAAAGAGAAACCCTGTTTCAAAAAACAAAATAGTAACTAAGATACTTATCTTTCAGGTGAACATGAGAACTAGAGAATAGCTCTTATGAAACAGATAATCATTTGTCAATTATTTGTCATATATAATTATCAATAAGGAAGATGAGGCACCAACCTATGCATGTCTCCACTTCCTACTGTTTTACTTCTCCACTGTTAGAGATTTATGAAGACACATATGTACCTGGCTTAGCTTTTCCATATGTCCCACCAAAAGTGGAAATCGATGGACTAGCGTTGAGTCATTCTCAGTGCTGACTTGCTTAACAATTGATCGCAGTAATACTTCTCCATCATATGCAATAGGGAAGATAGATGTCAGCTTAACAGAAGTGTGGCACAGAGCAGACATAACAGCTGCAAGGAGTCGGCTACTGGATGTCTTAAAGTTTGCTTCCTGGATATCCTTGTAAGAACAATAAGAACCCTCAAATATTGCATCAATATAAACCAAGTTTCTACAAATACACCAACATTTTCTACCACTCAATTATTTAAGTGGCTTTATTACAGGACAATACCACATAGATACATTAAAACATAATTAAATTATCATATAGTAATGATGGGGGGAAGTAGATGCAAGAAAAGTCCTATAGCAAACCAATGTTTATACGTTTGTATATCTTTACAATCACCAGTTCTTCCTAGCATCATTATCAATTCCCATTAGAATCTATCACACACACTCATTCTGCAAGCACTGCAACTACTGTTGACAAAAAATAAAAATAATACAAATCACACTTCTGTGATAACATTTTACTAAGGTCACAGAATTATGCCATCATTCTCAAGTTTATGGAGAAATCTCAGCACAGTGGGACAATTTTTCAAACTTTTAAAACTTATCAACATTAGAAATCCTATTTCACAAAAACCATGCACACATTACTTAGTTCTTCACACATCTGTGCTACCAGTCAAACATAAAATCAAAGCAACATATCATCAAGATCTAATGCTGCAAAGCTAGCCTAGCATATGGAGACTGCTATGGTTAGAGTAATTAATCCATCATTAGTCCAGGGAACATTCTTCTTCTAGAAAAGAAATACACTGCCCTCCTTACTAGGATCAGAGTTCACTGGGAGTATCACTGGGAAGATAATGAATTAGGGATAGCAGGGTAAAGACCTGATGCTATCATTTCCATTACAATAGTAGCCAAAATGGCAAGAGCAGGCAGTTCCAAGGAGAAACATCCACTACTACATTGGAATCTACGATGTTAGCTATAGATTGCTCTTTTAGAATTAAATTAATATATCATTCAATATTATTTTACCATTAATTAAGATATTAGTGACAGATTCTTCTTAGGGATGTTTTATCAGGTTGGGAAGTTTTGTTATATCGTTGTTTGCAATGTTTTCACCACTGACTGTTAATTCTGTCAAATGTATTTTAACTGACTGAAATTTAAAGTGTATTGAAAGTATATGGTCTCTCTATTTCTAATTACTAAAAGAGTTACTACAATGAATTCTTTTTCTTTACACTCAGTACAGGGAACTGAACTCTCATTTGTGCTAGAAAGTACTTTAACACTGAATCATGCCCCAGCCCAATTAACTGTAGTGATTTCTAGGTGTTAATCCTGCAATTCAAGATAAATACCACTTGGTAGTGATACAGCACATATGATTTTTAACTCAACAGGATGATCAGAATAACTGTGACTCAGTGATATTTGTCCATTTCTTATTCTCATACTATGTTGGGTTTTGATATCAGGCATGCCATCTATAAACCTTCTATATTCTCTGAAGGAATTTGTTAAGAGGTGTTATTTCTTTATAAATGTTTAAAAACTCTACAAATGACAGTATCTGAGTTAGGAATTTTGGGTGAAAGTTTTAAATAAGAAATTCTATTTCTTAATGGGCACGAGGCAATTATGATCCTCCTTTTGTCCTTATTTTTGAGAAAAGGTAGACCCGGCTGGCCTGAAACTTGCTATGTAGATTAGACTCTTTCAAGTCTTTTTTTTTCCTTTTTAATATGTATGAGCATTTTGCTTTCATGTAAGACTATGTACCACATGTGAGCCTGGAGCTTCAAGAAGCCAGGAGTGATGTCTGAGGCCCTGGAACTGGAGTTACAGATTGTTGTGAGCCCCACGTGGTTCCTGAGAATAAGACCTGGGTCTTCTACATGTGTAGCCAGTGATCTTAACTGCTGATCTATCATTTCTTCAGTCCTGACTTTAAAATTTTAATCATTTAAATTTTACTAGATTAATGTACGTAAGTATATCATTTATTTTGTTGAACTGGAAACACATTTATCTATGTTTACTAGAAAATATACATCCTGTAGTCGCATATTGTAGTTTATAAATGTCTCTGAGATTAAGGTGGGGCTGGAAAGATGATTCAGCTCAGCAGTTAGCACTGGACTGAGCATCCAAGGTCCAGATGAGGAGCAGAAGGAGGGAGAACATGAGCAAGGAAGTCAGGACCGCGAGGGGTACGTCCACCCGCAGAGACGGTGGGACTGATCTAATGGGAGCTCACCAAGGCTAGCTGGACTGGGACTGATGGAGNGAAGGAGGGAGAACATGAGCAAGGAAGTCAGGACCGCGAGGGGTACGTCCACCCGCAGAGACGGTGGGACTGATCTAATGGGAGCTCACCAAGGCTAGCTGGACTGGGACTGATGGAGCATGTGATTAAACCGGACTCTCTGAACGTGTCTGACTGAGAAGCCAATGATAATGACACCGGATTTTGATTCTACTGCATGTACTGGCTTTGTGAGAGCCTAGTCTGTTTGGATGCTCACCTTCCTAGACCTGGATGGATGGGGGGCCTTGGACTTCCCACAAGGCAGGGTACCCTGACTTCTCTTAGGACTGGAGAGTGAGTGGGAGGGAGAGAAATGGGAGGATGGGAGGAGGTAGGAATTTTTAATAAATAAATAATAAAAAAGAACACTTTTTCCAGAGGATCCACATTCAAGTATCAGCACCCATATTCAATGGAACACAACTGCCTGTAACGCCAGCTCCAACAGCCCTCTTGAGCTCCTCTATTCACCTGCATATATACACAGACATATGCACATGGTGTCATGTGAATTCTAATTGCTCTTAATAATAAAAACCCAGAGACAGATATTAGGGGGTGAAAGCTGAAAGATCTGAGAAGCAGAGCAGCTAGCCACTAGTTCTTACTTCTATAAAATCCTCAGGCTGAGTATTCTGTCTCTACAGGTCCTCAGATTGAATGCCTTGAGCTTCTGTCTCCTCCTGCCTTACATTCCTCTCTCTGCCCAGCCACATCCCTTCCTGTCACCACCTCTCTAGTGTTGGGATTAAAGATGTGTGACTCCCAAATACTGGGATTACAGGTGTGAGCCAACACCCCACCACGGCCTGGCTCTGTTTCTCTTTAAGACTGGATCAATCTAGTGTAGCCCAGGGTGGCTTTGAACTCAGAGAGATCCTTTTGCCTGTTTCCCGTCTTGCTAGTGCTGGGATTAAAGGTGTGTGCTACCACTGCCTGGCCTCTATGCCTAAATGGTGGCTAGTTCTGCACTCTGATCTCCAGGCAAGTTTTATTTGTTAGAGCACAAACAAAATATCACCACACATACAATTAATAAAAGTAAAATCATATAGATCAAGATAGTTTGTATCATTATTCAAATCTTTTCCCTCTTTTCGTCTAGCTGCACTGGTGATTACTGCAACATGAGTACTGTAGTACCAGTGACAATGTCTCTTTCTGCGCTATGCTCTGCCAAGCATTAGTGAATAAATGTCCTTCACTCATTCCCCTCTCACCTATCTGTGGAGACGCTGAGGGCCATTTGTTTCCACAGTTACTATATATATTCCCACACATACACACTCTCAAATAACTTCCCCTACAGACTGAAAGAGAAAGTCGGCAGTTATAAAACATGAGTGGTGATTTTATAACAAATAGATAACACCGGAGAACGAAACAAATTTTTAAATTTTAGCTATATATGTGACATACACCAAGTAGATTTCCTAACTGACCTTGAGTAATTAACCAAGGATGAAAATTTAAATTAATTTTCTGGCACAGTATTAAGCAATATATTTTATTTTCAATCAACATTTTATAAATTTAAGTTACCTGATCCAAACAATTCAGCAGATCACAAAGGCAAGCCCACTGTAATGCAGGAGTCGGGTAGAAGGAGTGAAAGCAGGCAGTGAATGTGTTATGGCACTCCTGAAGAACAGCCTCCAGAAGACTCAAGGGCTGGCTCAGGTACCCTTGAGGGTCATTATCTAACTTCACCATGCAATGATCAACTCCTTCCGATAAAATTTTTCTTAACAAAGTTCTTGTTTTTCCAATACATTCTGCTAATTTGCTAGTTTCTTCTACAACTGCTTTTCCTGTAGCTTTGAGAAATAAAAAGAAAAGTGCTAATAAACCAAAGCATGTACATGACAATAATAATTCATTCATTTACTGTATAAATAAAAATCAAACACCAAAACTCAGAAATGAAACTGCTTAGAGACTAAGTGGGCTACAAAATAATTTTTAAAAAATCTACATAGGAAAAAAGAACTAGCATCATATTTAAGTCTAAATTTGTGATTGAATTTTTTCTATTTGATAAATATAGTTTAAAAGTAACATTTTTTCTCTCAATTTTAGTAGCAACTTAAAGGTATCTTGGGATCTTAAAACACTAGGGTATCTCTACATTAATTTTCTTAATTTCAGAAATGATTTCTTTCCAAAGTTTTCTTTTAAAATTTACCATACCTGATACTGGGTATATTTCACAGGTATAGACTCGCAACAACCGCAAACAACAGGTCCCCACAAAGCGTAGTCTCTCTAAATCGAGAAGTGTGGCTGTGAACTGGAACCCTTTTAATCCTCTAAGTTCTTCAACTCCTAAGACTAAGGTGGTCCAGCTCCAATGAAGAATACTTAGCAATGACTCAAAACATTCCTAATCCACAATATGAAAAAAATACTAGTTATTAAAACATATCATAGTTTGAATAAAGAGAACAATAATGACATGCATCTTCAAAAATATCCTGAACTTTTTACTGAGTTTTGATAGTTGAAGTAAAATGCATGTGCACATTTTTACACTTACCTTTTACCAGCCTAGTTAGTTTATCTTAAAAATATATAGAAAAAAGTCATAATTTACATTTTTCTTTGAAATTATGTCAATATTGTATAACAATTTAAAGTAGTGTTAAAGTATTATAAACCAGTGATACGTATATCACTATATATAAATTACTTATATATTAAGATATAGCCAGGCAGTAGTGGCACACGCCTTTAATCCCAGCATTTGGTAAGCAGAGGCAGGTGGATTTCTGTGAGTTTGAGGCCAGCCTAGTCTACAAGAAATAGTTACAGGACAGCCAGGGCCTTAACATAGAAACCCCGTCTCGAAAACCAAAAAACAAAACAATATAAAACAAAAAAAGCATAATAAGAACTATAACCAATTCTTGAAAACTTGATTTGAAATCACTAACAAAAATTACTATTTAGATTTTTAAAAATCCTCACGCATGTGTTTAGGGTTGGCTTTCCCTGCAGTTCTAGATGGTCTGAAGACTGTCACACTTGCATGACAGCTAACATAGCATCTCAGAGTAGAGCACTTTGCTCCCCATTCTTCACCAAGGCCCAGATGACTGCTGGTATAATATAATAAATGAAACTTTAAAATAAATGATTGAATAGATTTTTATATGAATAATTTCAATAACATAATGATCACATGGCTTTCTATATATTAAAAAACACAAAAACAAAATAATACTTATCTTAGTAAAAAAAATACCAAATTTATTGTTTATCAGGGCAAATGTCAAGTTAGAAAATCACAAGTTATTTCAGACATAGAAAAGCCAATTCAGCTGAGTTGGCATAGGCAACATCTTTACTTTTTTTACTATTTAAAGTATACATTATCTTTACCTAAAATATATACCTAAATAAAATCAAATCTGAATTAATAAAAACTAAGCTGAGACAGTCTTAGAATTAAAATTCAGCAATAGGTAGCAAAGCTGATTTTTTTTTTTAAATGGCTTACCACTGAGACAGTTCTTGCAAAAGATCTCTTTAAAATGTGTACAGGCTCACTAGTCTGCTGTTTGCCTTTGGAAGCACTGCCATCACTGGTTGGGAGTCTGGTGGAAGAAGACAAATGATATATTATATGTTCAAATAAATGACCAACGACAACTTTTTAACATACATTTTTCAGGATCAGTGCAGTGCTTAGCTACGAATGGAAAATCTACATTACCTCCCACTACCCCCAAGGCTCGAGGAGCATTATAAAAGAGGGAACAGAAAGATTTCAAGATGTAGAGGTTTGGGTAGACAGGGAAAAACAGCCATCTTCTGGTCCTGATAGGAATGCTGCACCCATGCATGTAGAGCAGCTGTGGCTGCCTGTGCAAATACATCACGAGATCAAGCCAGTCAGCTTTCCATTATGGAAGGAAAGGGGAGGAGCTATGGACAGGCAATGATTCCCGAGAAAAGAGTAGTCAGTTTTCTTTAGGGGATAGCCTTTGGCAGGCCAAGCGTGCTCCAGTATGGCCCCATGTCCAGGAGCATATGAAAGTACAAACGGAACTCAGTGGGCTCTTTCAGGACAGATGCAAAGTACTACAGAGATCCACAGTGGGTCATAAAGCAGAAAACTAATGGTTGTGGGCTACGGAGTCACAATTGACATATCTACAGTGCAACCCTATATCTAAAGCTCAGGGAAATCATGCAAGAGTGGGTAGAAAGATTTTAAGATGGAGGGAACCAGGAAGGTTGAATCTAGAGTGTCCTTTAGATATGACAGGGAAACTACATCCACAAAAATCTCAACAATATGGTTGTCCAAGCAAGACTAGCATAATGACACCGGTTGACATGTCAATGTAGATGGGAGAAGCCGTCCATAATTCCACCCACAGATGAAAAGCTATAGACAATCAATGGCTGTGAGAGAACAGAAACCAGTTTTCTCTAGGAAATAGCTCCTGATAGGTTATCCAAATCCAAGTAGTCAGCACTAAATCATAAGAGCAACACTAAATAGACTCAGTACGATATATCATCTATCCACCCGCCCACCAACCTACCAATCTACCTACTCACCTACCTACCTATTTACTTACAAACCTATCCACATATGTACACACATAGATATGTACATGTATCTGTGTGTGGGGGGGTATATAACAATAATACTTAAAGAAGAGGTAATGAATTTAAGAGGGAGTGGTGGTCACGGCAGAAGAAGAAAAGGGAGAAGGATTAAAAATTATATAAACATAGTATTCATATATGAATATATATTGTGAAATATAAAAATTCAGTAACTAAATATTAAAATCAGTATATATCAAAGACTATAAAATTCAATGAATTAAAGATAAAATTTCAGATTTAAGAATATATATTATTAGAAAGAATGAAAATTCACCTTCAAAATTATATATCTTAAGAAATCAGGAAAAAACAATGGAAAGGCAAAATAGGGGCATGAAGTAAGGCTAGGGTAGGTCTGGAATGAGTTATGGCAAGAAGAATGGGCTACATATTATCAAAATATACTGTAAAATTCTCAAAGAATAAAAATAATATATAAAAACATATATTTTGCCATAATAAAATACTCTGCATTAATATTTTACCACTAAAACCATGTAAAATTCTTATTTGCTAGTAATGTAGATATAGTTATTCAACAGTAGTCCATAAAGGCAGTCCAGTACAATTTGTTATGTTCAGAAAGAACTTTTGGACTGGAGAGATGGCTCAGCTGTTAAAGGCCAAGGCTCACAGACAAAATGTTACCAATTAAAACAATGGCACAATAGATAATGTAAAAATCATCAAAAATCCTTCCTGGAGAAATATGAGGCTCCTAACATTTAAATTCTTTTAGTGATTACTAGAAGAGAAGTCATGGAAGACAGTTATTTCTTCTACTTTTGGGGACTATGTTTAGCAAGAAAAATATATTTTTAATGGGGTTTTATAAGTAATCTAAAAACAGACAAATACATTGGCATGACATATATCAATACATGTTTGAATTACTGCAAATTAATTAAAATTCTTATTGCTAAAATATAATAAACATGAACGATTTGCTATTTTAAGTAAAAGTAGAAATTAATGGTAACGGATTTTCCAATGTGTCCTATCACAAAATAAGGAAGACTATCGGGCTGGAGATACAGTAGAGTACTAGGGAGCTTGCCAAGCATGTGTCAGGCCCTAGGTTTAATCTCAAGCACAAAGAAAAGAAAGATTACAATAAATTGACTAGGTCCACATCTAAAACATCCTCCCATCCTCCCTTGCATTCCTCAGTACATACTTTACTAGTTTATAACATTTTGAAATTGGTATTAAAATCAATAAGCAAATTAAATAAACAGCTATTGGCATAGTATTGTTATTATATTGATACCATGAGTTATGCAAAATGTTAAATTAGGTTTGATACAGAAAGTTTACTAAATACTATATCTAAATATTTTTAACTAGCTATATTTTACAAGTGTAAAATTAATTTGTTCAATGCTTCAATAATTTCTCCATTATTATGCTGCATATTTTATAGTAATTTTATTTCTGCACAAGAAAAGTATAACTATAAAATGTTTAAATACCTATACAACAGTTGAGGTATCTGACCAGCATTTACATCAGTACCATTATTTGACTTCTTTGAACTCTTGAACTGGAAAACAACCCTAAAAGAGAGAAAGAGAGAGAGAGAGAGAAAAAAAGAGAAGCTTTAAGGGTCATTCAAATCAATAAGAAATTTAATAATAATGTTTTTGAATTTTATGGTAATGAAAATTATTCATTTGTTAAAGACTGACATATGAAACAGTCACTGATTTACACAGCTGCTGAATTATCAACAAAATGAGGTGCTGAACTTGATGAGAATACCTAGATGAGGAACCCTGTGCCTCCCATCCTTCACTTCAGCTTTGAACTAAAGATCTCCATCTGAGAGCATGAAAGCAGATTAAATAGACATTTAGGGACTTCAACCTCTAAATGTTGTGACATTAGCAGTTCTAGCAAAAATCTAACAGTGAGCTGAAAGAGAAACATCCCATGGCAGATTCAACTTAAATACTCATCAGCACAGAATTTACCTCAAAAATTAGCATGTACCTTTTGTACTACTGTGTTCATGATGAACAAAAACAAATGTAATTTCTCTTGCAAATCATAATATTTTCAAACATTAGGATGAAATAAGTAGAGTAGAAAGAAGGTTGGGTTCTATCATTTTCCCATTTTGTTTCTCTAATTTCCTGAGTTTGAATGAGACTAATACTTGCTTCAAAACATACTGAGAAAACCAAATGAAATAATGTATCTGGAAATGTGTGGTTATTTTGTGCAGGTGTATGTGTGTATGTGCATGTTGCTGTGGGTGCTTGTGCACTTGGGCATGTGTATACATGGAGGCCAGAGGTCTATCTGAGTATCACTTCTGAAGAGTCAATCACTGTTTTATTCTGCTTCTTTTGTGTGGTTTGGTTTTTAAGAAAGGGTCTCTCACTGGCTTGGAATTTTCCAGGTGGGCTAGAGTGGGTGACCAGCAAGCTCCAGGGATGCACATGGCTCTGCCTGGCCAGTGCTAGAATTACAGGGGAATGGTATCACATCACATTTTTTACAAGGTTTCTAGGAATTGGATTCAGATAGTAGTTTCCAATGGCAAACCCTTTACTGGCTAAGCTTTCTTCCTAATCTGAAAGTGGTAAATTTTTGTCTAAATTTCATTAAGATATATCATTTCATATGAAAGAAACTGTGTCTTCCAAACTTCTGCATATGCAGTATCAATCCAACGTGAATATGTATAATATATATACAAATTCATCAGTATCCCGCACCCTTCCTCTATGTAACCTTTAACTTGGTTATAAAGCTTTTAAACAATTTAATACCCAGAAAGACACATATGCCATCTGACAAGAATAATGCAGTCTTCTCCCTTTTGTCTAGATTTTAATTTATTATATTTGGTTATATGACATACAAGGTTACATAAATTTAACTTTTAGCAATTATATTAATAGTCTGTGAGATTTCCGAACAAGATCCCACACAGGAAAGTAAGAGCTGCATAAGTCCAAATTCAACATTCTGCTTACCCATCATCTGTGGTAATAGAAGCTTGTCCGTGAGAACCACAGTCACTGCTGGGACCTGACACTCGAGCCCATGCTACATACCACCATCCAGCTTGTAGGAGAACTGGCTCGTCAAACATCATTGCGTATTTTTCTCTAGAGAAATTAAGAAGTCAAATACCTTTGCAATTGTCTAGTACATGCATTTACCTTCAAATACCTTAGACCAAAACCCATGATACTGCTTTTTTTAAGATTCTTATCTGACAAGAGTTTTATTTAAAAAAATAAGATTAAAAAAATCTTATTTTAAAGTTTGAACACTAAAACAAATTTCAGTTCTTTATATTTACAAAATCAAATTATATTTCTTTATTTTCTTTGTGGATTCAATAATATGCTTAAATATTTTAAAATTTCCAAGTAAAATATAAGGAAAGTATTTTTAAATTGTTATAAAAACATTAAAAATTACCCAGACAAAAAATTTTGCCCTTAGTTTGTGGGTTATTTATTCAGCTAAGTGTTCTGAGGGGTAGCATATTAAGAAAATGACTGTCTGGGGCAAGACTCCTGGGCAATGACTTGCTATTTTGAAGATCTGGGGAAAGTTACTACAATTATTGTTAAAGAGATACAACTGCTCCCCGTAAAAGTTGGGGCCTGGTGAGTAAGCTAATGAAGAAAATCTAGGCGATTCTCTACCAAAGACATCATAATTTATATCTTAGAATCATAATCATTTGCTAAAAATAAACAGCAAATGATAATGTATATTAAAGTTTAATGAAAATTATCTTTTTTGAAATGTCTGCTTTAAGTGGATTTGTATAAACAGTAAAGATTATAAACTAACAACAGTAGTTCTCAACCTTCCTAGTGCTGTGACCCTTTATTACAGTATCTCGTGTTCTGTGGCCCCCAACCATAAAATAATTTTTGTTACTACTTCATAGCTATAAATCTGCAACTGTTATGAATCATAGTGTAAAAATTTTTGAAGACAGAAGTTTTCCAAAGGACTCATGAATCACAGGTTGAGAATCACTGGTCTAATGCTTAAGGTAAGGAACAGGGGCCGGGCAGTGGTGGCGCAGGCCTTTAATCCAGAACTTGGGAGGCAGAGGCAGGAGGATGTCTGTGAGTTCAATGTTAGTCAGAGAACAGGGGGTATCTGAAATATGGCCTACTATGACTACTTGAATATATATAGTTAATATATAATTTGAATATATATATGTATATATATAATGTAATGTTACATTATATATGTGTATATATATATAATGTAATGTTACATGTAACAAATGATTGTTTCAAATACTAGAGCACTAGCACACTTGTGTTTTCTAAGAATTTAATGAAACTACGTGGGCAATAAATATTTCCAGTACTGAATTAGTCATCTAACTACATAAAAATTAAGATTAATAGTTTTAATATAACATTATTACAAGTAATAGCACCACTTCTAATATACTCACACACTTCATAACAAGATTTCAGGCAACAAATCTCATACAATGGATGGTAGCTAAACTATCTGATCAAGGTGTACACTGGGGATACAGGGTCATATCATCTAGGTCTGTGGAAAAACTTTGTGATATTCATAAGTGGATGAAACTTTTTAACAATGAAATCCTCAGAATGTATCTCTATCACTAAGTGAAACATAACTTTATATAGTTAAATTTCCCAATTTATCAATAAATTAGTCAAATCTTCCTTTTAAAAATGTTATTTGCTGCTAGGTGATGGTGACACACATCTTTAATCCCAGCACTTGGGAGGCAGAGGCAGGCAGGTCTCTGTGAGTTCGAGCACAGCCTGGTCTACAAGTGCTACTTCTGGGAACGGCCCCAAAGCTACCGAAAAACCCTGTTTCAAAAGAACCAAAAGAAAAAAAAAGTATTTGTTAAATTAAAATAAAATTTTAATTTCAAGTACATAAAAACTACTGAAAAATGAGCAAAACATTTACCTAGCGGCACAGTCATAAGCTAACACGTCAGTCTCTGCAAGAAGGTCTCCATCAGTTTCATGATCTCCTCCATCAGGACCCAACTCAAACAGCTGGAGTAAAGAGAAACAAATTGACTCCAAGCATCCAGTTTTGCACATATAAGTGTTTACAATTTTGTCCATGTCCAATAGAACTAAACTATAAATTATATAAAAATTGTTATCTGCTATTTAAATTTTAATTACTAAGCTAAATATTAAACTTAATAACTAAATAAATATAAATATATGTGTGTTTAAAATATAAATCATGCAGTGTTTTATGGTTACATTAATTCTAGCTCCCTACTGCAAGTTCTCAAAGAAAGCATTTTAACTAAGATTTTTTAAATGAGGCAGACTCTTGCTTTAATACTTAATTACTAGATCTAGGATTTAGTGTCCTCTTCCATAAAAATGGGTGGACAGTAACAGAGTTCCCCTCATAGTAATTATGCAAATTGAATGAAGAATATTTGTGGAACCCTGAGAGAAAACCGTTGTTCAAAAGATTATAAAGATATTACTATAGAGGAGTTGAGGATTCACAATAAAAAAAATACATGTAGCAAAAGCTAGTTCAGTAACTAGCAAGGGAAAGGAAGCAATGAAGAACTTGAAATCAGGAGTTTAGGTAAGAAAAAAAGATTATGAGAAAATAAATCTTTTAAAAAATGGATTAATATGAGAATTAGCTTTTCCCAGGAAAAAGACCCTAAATGGTATCCTCTACCGAGTATTCAGCCCTAAAATCAGTCACATGCAAGCCATACTAAACAGACTCAGAGGACTGTATTTACATAGTTATACATTTATAAATGTGACAATAATAAAAGGCTATGAAGTTGGGGGGAGGGAGGGGTAATGTGGGAGGGGTTGGCAGGAGACATGGAAGGGATTGGAAGGAGGACCAGAGAGGTTGGGGGAGTGATGCAATTGTAATTATATAAAAATTTTTTAACAAAAGGGAACTAATATTTGTAAAACCTTCATTCTTTTCTGGAGAGTTATAGCAGGTAAACTGCAGCAAAGATGTTAAAATGAATTTAAAATTATTGAACAGTACCATGCCTGTAGTGCCAAGTTTTCAACCATTTCCAAGGGCCTGGAAAGCTATTTCGATCTCAGACTTCACTGGCATACCCACAGACTCCAATATTCTCTGTTCTAAAGTAAATGACCTATCTTATCTTCCTCTTCTTGCTGTCCCTACTCTGTACAGTGGCAGTGTCTTAAAAATGCCTGTGCCCACACTTCTCATCAGCACTCTGTCTACTCTTTCAGCAGCACAAAAAGATGGGATTTCATAAACTAGTTTTAGCTGTCTCTCACTCTAAACCAGTTTATACTTCCCAACTCTTATTTATTCATTTATTCATTTATTTGTTTATTGTGCTGGTGGTGATTGAACTCTGGTCCTTATATGCTATCCAAGTCTATGGCACTTAGTAATTTCTCTAAAAAGAATATCTGATTAGAATACTTCACGGTAAAAGTTCTTAGTAGCCTCTCTTAGTCATAATATAATGATATGACCATAATCTGCTTCTTCACTGGTACTCCACAAATGCTTTCAAACTCATCAATTGATGTAGGAGGGTCATCTGTCTATGTGTTACTTTCATTGGTTAATAAAGAAACTGCCTTGGCCCCTTTTGATAGGCCAGCCCTTAGGTGGGTGGAGTAGA
>LOEQ01003627.1:195958-206796 GCA_001685075.1 Bramus lutescens | reverse complement strand
GGAGGGAATTGGGAGGGGGCAGGAGGTGGAAATTTTTAATAATAATAAAATTAAAAAATAAATAAATAAACTAAAAAATAGCAACAATACTTATTGATGCTGATAGTATGGGGGAATATGGAGCCCCATACAACATAACTGAGAATATTAAAAGGAACTTTCAGTCTATGAATCAATTTCGACTCAGTAATCCCAGTTCTTTAAAAAAATTCCAATGAATTTCTTTATTGTGTGGGTGGACTTGCTGAAATGTGGAGAGCAGAACATAACTCTAAGAGTCGCTTTTCTCCTTCTACCATGTAAAGTCCCTGGGATAAATTAGGGTAGAACTTGTGCTCTCAGGTAAGACAGCAAACGGTTTAACCTGCTGAGCTATCTTGCCAGTCCAGCAATCTTACTTGTCCTTTCATTTAACAAAATTTTTTAAATTATGTCTGTGTGTGGGGTTGGGTGTATATATGTATACATGAATGCCGTGCCTACTAGAGGCCAAAAGAAGGTACCAAATCCCTGGAGCTGTAATTTTAGATTGTCATAAACTAAGTCCTATGTGGATGCTGAAAAACTGAGCTTAGGTCCACCGAAAGAACAGGAGAGGCTCTTAATCTCTGAACCATTTCTCCAGCTCTAAATCTCTCTTCTTATTTTCTTTATGCTTCCATGGTGCTGTGAGGCATGCTAGGTAACAACTTAAAAAACAACCTAAATGTTTGGTAACTGATAAGTAGTTATGCATAACTGTTATGTCCTAACTAAAGAATTTTGTAATCTCTTTGGAACAATGAAAATGATGAAGAAACTAGCCCAAAGTACTTGGGATTTATCTCTCATTCACTGCTACCACCAAATATAAAAAGCGGAAGGTACAACCAGTTATGTTACAAAGCAGAGCTCTGTTTACACAACCGAAAACATAAACTAGTCCAAACAAATTTTTACTCCCAGAAGTGTTAAATGTATTGTTCTTAGTGAAAAAAAAAATCTTGAAACCAATTCTGTACCATCTTATTGATGCTGTATTTTATAAAGTCATATGCTTACCTCCAAAGCACATCGTACACAGGATCAAGACACACACCAAATCCTTGCAGATCTTCTTGTTCAGAGTCATTAAAAGTTTTACAACTTCCATCCACTTTATTGATCAGAAGACACTTAAATGGTGGAGGTTCTGATATAGAAGCAGGTACCAAGCCTTATAAAAACATATTTAAATATATTTTACTTTGCATTACCTTTATATATTCCCCCAAGCCCACAAGGGAAGCACTATTATCAATATTTTAACATGCAGAAACTGATATATACCTAAATGGTTTAAGTGGAATCTTTTCTTTAAACGGCAGAATTAAGACAACACCTCTGACTATCTAAATCTACAATTAATGATAGTAAGTATTATCCTCTAAACCTCTACTGTGTAATTACTTGTTGTGTCATGGGTATAGGTTTAAGTGTGATAATCATAATCGCCCATAAAATTAATTTCAATAATTACAGAAAAAGAATTAAAGTAGAAAATCACTCAGGACAATATAAGTTTGACCCCTTTATAACAAGGCTCATATTTCTGCTGTTGACTAGCTTATCAATATGCTACTTTTTAAATTTCCCAATTACCTCATTTTTCTATTACCAGAAATATAAAAAGGTACAGAAATATCTCATTATAAAGACAAACTATTTACCTATTATGTGTTTGCTAGCAAAAATTTCTGATGTTGCAAGCACATGAGAATTTATAAGTGCTTCATCAATTCGTAAGAAAGTCTGGTCTCCACTTGCACCTATCCATGTGGCCTTCCGTCCATATTTTGATCCAATATTAGGCATGGGAGCTGGCTTTGCATTCCAATATGGTACATCCAAAATGGGTCGTCCCAGTTGTCCTTTCTAAAATTTAAATAAATCATATCATACAAATTGGTGAAGAAGTAGTGTGCAGGTTCTTAAAGTTAAAATAACTGTGTATAAAATTAGCTTTATAAAATCTTATTTTATATACTTTTAATTTTTTTAATAAATAAATGTGAAATTTGGAATTAACATTTTCAAATTAATAGAGTAATTTCTATTATTCCTAGATAATCTTTAACAATGCATAATGTGTATGTTTGTAATAAGTTGGAATATTTTCTATATAAGCAATGTTTTTAAAATGCTCTGTATTCACCTACATTTAAATGAAAGGTATCTTATATATACAATGTCTAAAAAGTACTGTTACAAATGATTCACTTAAAACAATCACTTTGGCATTTGAAGGTAACAGTATAAAAGAAAGTCACTCAAGCTCACAGTGAGAGGATATTTTGCAATAAGATAAAAGCTTAAATAGAGGAATTGAGAGTAAATTTAGAAAACTGTTCATATAATTCTTATATAAAGTTCTAGTTAGTCATTTTATTTATGTCTTAAACAACAGGAATATACAATAAGGTGTGTGTTTAAAACAAAATGGCTCACTTCAAAAGTATAGCTGCCTATACTACTACAGGTCGTTGGTTAGCTAAAGAAGTGTGTTTCAAAAGAGGGAGCCTCTCACTACTAAGACACTACCTGAAAAAATAAAAGACCACTGACAGCAGATAATCAATCCATATGGCTCAGGAGCCATCTCTCACATAACTCTCCTTTCAAAAACCCCTGAAGAGAAGAAATAGTACCTCATAGTCCCAGAAATATATAATGCAACCTTACCAATGAGAAGAAGCAACGAGCCATGGAGAGAAAGCCAACACCTTAGGAATGAGGGAACACAGACTGGTGCAAACACTCAATTATCAGATTCCTAGGAATACTTCTACTCCTTCAGCATCACAACTAGAAAACAACACACAGACTAACGATAGAAGCAACTAAGCCTCAATCCCTAGCAGAGAACCTAGCGAGGGACAAGACAAAGTAAGTAACACAATAAAAGTAAGAGAACCTAGCGAAGGAAAAGTTAGTTACACAATAAAGAAGTAAGTAGCCAAATAGCTCGTGTTTATCCTTGTTCAAATGTCTATTTTTTTACAAGGAAAAAAAGAGTATAAAAGGGTGAACAATGGAAAAGGCACAAATATTCAAATATATTCTGCTCTGTGAAGAAAAGAAAGTCACACGGAATATTAAAATAAGAATGTATTCCCTTACCACCACCAAAAACATCTGAATAAAGTCAAAAATATAGATGCTTAAACAATTCCATAGGGATTGAAAAATCAGCCATCCTTGAAGTGTCACTAGGATTTCTTAGTCTAGAAAGCCATAACTGATTTCACATTTCCCACCAGAAGACAAAAAACCAGCACACAAAGCAAGCAAATGAGTACATGACTTAAACCTTTAACCACGTTAAGATTCTACAGAAATCATTACATGCAACCAGAGGAAGAAACCAAAGACCCAGAGTTCTCTTCCACATGTCTAGCAAGTCTAAAGGTATGGGAGGCACAAAAGAGGAGGCCAAAAAGGAGAAATGTACAGAGAGGACACAGAAAAAGTATGAATTCCTCCAACAGACAAAACCAAACCTTTCATAGCAAAATGGCAATAGGTCAGAACTTGACAGTTCATAGCACCAACCACAGGTAGGGACTTGAAACTGAGCAGACCCTTCCTCAGCTATCAGATCAGTGCTGCTTAAAAGGATCAACAGCACCTTCTGTTGTCAGAGCTCTGGAAAAAGCTGTTTTCATACACAGCTTGTGAGAAAATAGACGGTTAGCATGCACAAGCCTACCAGGGCATTAACTTTTACTCAGAATCCTCATTTCTTACAATTTATCTAAACGATACACATCTAATAATATTAATGAATTAAAATGTAAAGCACTTATGTGTATAAGCACAAAACACTGAAAAACTAGAGTATAGACACACCAAGAGGTAAGAATACGCTGCATGACAGGTGTCTTTGAGGAATTCTACACTATGTCAATAGACAAGGCATAGACAGAGATAAGCAAAATCCTAGGATCCAAATCCACACAGATAAAACGAATATGATAAAATTGATCTTAATTCCATAATACAGGCTTGCCTAGTGCATATTTACCTGCTTGCTCACCTTCATTTCATTCCTCATTTTAAAAACTTAGAGGAAGAAAAGAGAAGGGGGATATGGTGTGATTAAAATCTCAAAAATAAATTATTTTCATAAGACAAGTAAATCAGAAAGTTTTATAATTGATGTTCCAAGGTGATTATGTAAGAGGCATAGATGAGGAAGAATAATATCTGTCCTTCTGTACGAAAATATTATAAGCCCAAACCGTGGCAAGGTACAGTAGAGCATGCCTGTAGTCCTACGATTATGGAGGTTGAGCCAGAAGGACTGAGATTCCAAGGCATTATTTCAGTAACACCAAAAAAGGATATATTTAAGAATGTATGTGCCAAAATATGCTCACAATAATAGAATGTTACATTTTTATGTCTTATTTTCTACACATACCATTAAAGCAACAAGTAACCATGGTCAGAATACACAATAAATATCTTGAGATAATTTAAATTCTTGCCAAAGATTTTTTTTAATTACTACAAAGGCTATAAAAAAGACAGGTAAGACCTGCATGAATTAATAGTGAGATGGTTAATATTATCAATTTCACAGGATTGAGAATCAATTAGAAGACAAACCATGGGCATGTCTGTGAGCACAGTTTCTGCACTGGGTCAGTTGAGATGTGAAGACCCTTCCTATTTGGAGTAGCAACATTCTATGAGCTGAGATTACATAGGAGTGAAAAGTCAAAATGAAAGCCAGGCATAGTGGCATGTGCCTTCACTCTTAGCACTCAGCAAGTAGAGGCTGAGACAAGTCAATCTCTGTGAGCTGATGGCCAGCCTGGTCTACATAGAGAGTTCAGGCTAGTAAGGGCTTTACTGTAATATCCTATATCAAAATAAAGAAAAAAAAGCAGAGGAAAAAGATGAGAAAGAGGAAGAGGAGGAGGAAAGAGAGCAAAAAGTAAGATGAAGGCTAACACTATATGACCATGGCCTCCTTTAACAGAAAAACCACACCCTTAATAGCAAAGCAGTAAATGGGTCAGGACCTGACAGCTCACAGCACCAAACCTCTGCCAAACCTGCCCTATGGAAAATAGACTGCAAACCTTTTACACTTTAATTACTCCTCAAAATACAAGGCGGATGGCTTCTGAGGAACAATATTCGAAGTTGTCCTTTAACCTTTACATGTGTCCTGGCATGCACACCTCACATATACATGTCCCCGCACAGGCATACAAAGAACACAGGCACAATTAAAACGACGTAAACTGTTTAGGTCAGAAGAGTCATCCACATCATACAGCATACACTTACTAATAGTCTTAGAAAGATTTTCTTGATATCCACTACATCAAACTATAAAAAACCCTCATAGCATTCTCATTTTTTTTTCAAGTTTTGGCAGAGGCATAGAGGGAAACAGACAGATAAAAACAGAGAGGACAAAGAAAAGTAATTTTGCACTTGATCTTAGGCAAAAGGACAAGCAGCCATAAGAAAGTATAGTTTTAAAATAATTTAAAATCTAAGCTTTCAAAATATTCTAAAATAGAAATAGTTCTTCATGTTAAGGAAAATTATTGTGTTACAAATTTGATGAGAAATGTCCTTTCAAATGACAGAATCAGCTCCACTGATTGTTTAACAGCTTTTGATTTGCAATAAACATGTCCAATTCTAACACAGTTGCTAAATTCAATAAATTCTAATGCTGAACTAGAGATGAAAATTATGTGAAAGTGTTTCATTCAGGCTTTGTATGTGTTGGATAGGCAAGAAATATGCATATGCAATTATCTTAATACAAGAATTTTACTGGAACCAGAAAAAATAGCTAATGTAGCAAATTATAAGGCAATTGTATAATACAATATTACTAATGCTTGAAAGATTCCTTACAGAAAAACTTCCAAATGTGAAGACCTGTCCATCCATTAAAAGGACTGCCGTGTGGTTGCTGCCGGCAGTGACTTGTGTGCTAGGGCCTGGCAAGGCTTGAACAAGTGTGGGGCATCCCCTAGGTTTAAAAAAAAAAAAAAGTCAATTTCTTATAAGATTCAACTGAAATATAAAACAATGAATAAACAGTAAAATAAGGAATTGAAATTGTCAAGGCACTACTAGGAGCATTCAATAATCATTTGTTTAGGTGTTATACACCTGCCTCCATGCTAGATACCAGGTAAATGGACAATGACTTTAAGGAGATAAACAAAAAGATTCTTGAAATATACTGCCCTAATCATGAACACATCATTATAACTTTTAATATATTGGTGCTGACTTTAACAGGAGAAATCTGCTAAGACTATGCACTGGCTTAGCACCTAAGCATGTGGTTCCGCAACAGAAATTCAATCAAGGAACTAGATAAAATAATTTTATAATCTCTGTTATAATTTTTAGCAAGATGATATAGTCTTGATGTCAGTGCAATAGTTAAGCACTCAGAACATGCACACTGAGCAGCCAGTATGTAACTACCAGTTCAGTATCTAGAACTAGACAGCCCAGGATTGTCCTACTCCATTCATGATGACAGACTAGGATAGATAAACTCATTCGGTGTTTCAGTTTTCTCCTTACAATATAGAGAAGAGTAGGAAACTGTGTCTGTCCCATGTGATCCCTAGAAATAATCAAGAAGTGTCTGGATCCATGCCTGGCACATAGTAAACACATAATAAATGATATTTTAGGAAAATGATAGCCTAGCATCCTCACCTACTTTTATAAACTATGTTATTAACCATTTCTAGTAACTGTCATCTATAATTGGAAAAATATTACAGAAGAAAAACACAAAGAGGAAGCTTTTTGAGAGCAAATTATACTTCAAAATTATGTAAAATTTTTCCACTAAAATTCGATAGAATACAACTGAAAATGACTTGGAAAAGAGCAAGACTGTCAACTAGAAATAGAAGTTAGAGTAAGTAATAATAAAATTATAAACTAGGAACAATGAGGTACGAAAAGATGGTTATATCTGACAGTTATACATGATTTTTTCATATTTAATTTTAATTTTTCAGATATTCACCTGTTACCCTTAACAGAAGAAATGTGCGGACCTTGTGAATTCAATGGCATGTGACATCTTAACAGGAATTCAACAAAGCAACTAGATGTAGTAACTGATTTTATAATCTTCAGTCTTGGGAAATGATCAAGTATGGAGAAAGGGAACAACAGAGTGGATGGTAGAAGCATTCACTTCTATTTAGAAAAGGAATGAATCTGTGTAGCTTGTTACAGAGCAGGATGAAGGGGTTTTTGCTATTCTGGATATGAAGAGGAACAGAAGAAAGAAATCTTGGGAAATGAGAGTGAGAATTCTTGAAAGAGAATTTCAAGAAAGACCAATAACGTGCATGTCAATGCTCTCTGAAGGCAGGGAGCCGCCAGGGCGGGCAGGAGCAAGCAAAGCACTGCAACAGACATGCAGTTCAAGCAGACCAGTAGTAAAAGAAAAAAAAAAAAGAAGTAGGACAACAACGGCTAAAAACAAAAAGGCAGTTGAAGAGCAGGTTTATTCCATTTAAGATAAAAGACCTGAGGAAGTGAGAAAGCATTAATATAGATAAACAGATTTAAGAGGTCAGAAGGGAGATAGGAAACAGAATTGCACAGATTCTAAAAAAAATACCTAGGCGGAAGGCGCCAAGGAATGATGAAAGCACACCTCTCTCTCAGTTATAGCATAAAGAAATGAGTGGGGGACAATGAGAGTAGAAAGCAGAGTTATATGGTTTGTGGGAGGAAGAATTGCCCATCTTACAATTTTATTTTGTTGTGATGTTTATGCAGACCCTGTGCTGGGAAAAGGTCTGGTGAACAGAACAATTCAAAATCAGATAATTTGCTCATTTGGTGGTTATGGGAACAGATAAATGCCTAGATTAGAATTAAAAGAACTGATTTTTGAGATAAATCAATAGGATTTCTAGGAAGACCACGACTGAGCTTCAGGAGACCTGAAAAATACTTTAGCTTCTAAACAAGCTTTCAGTTTACCTGTAATACACTGCAGAAATTTCATAATTTTTTTCCTGACAGGAATGTCTATCAGCAAGTTCTCAAAATGTTTTAAAAAACAAATAACAACAAAGTCATGCAAAAGCAGAATTATGCTCACTGTAGAGAGACACAAGCTGAATCTGAAATGATGTCCATCTATATGAACATGGTGATTAAATTCTTTATGGGTCCTTAAACACAGCTATGAAAAAAAATAGGCAGAATTCGTACATTTACGTAGCACACTGGTAAGAGTGAAAAGATGAAATAATTTCTAAACTGTGTAAGAAATAATGTGAAAAGGAAAAAAGACTAAGAGTAGAGGGCTGTAGGAAATACAGCACTGATAAACTCAAGTCCTCTGTATGTATGTGTGTATACATATATGTAATGGAATATATGTATGTATGTATACTATATACACTCATAAAGTAGTGAAATATTTTAAAAAATTAAAAATGGAATTTTTATAAAAACATATTTCATATTTAAAGAAAAACAGGAATATATTTGTAGAACTACATATATATTTTACTACTTTATGAGTGTTGAGATAAAATTAGCATATAGGAGCATTACACTATACTGAAGTTGCCTATTATCATAATAAAACTGGGTATTAAAAAACACTGTTAGTTACACTAAATTTTCAATCAATGATAAACAGTTATTATATATAGGTAGGTAATAAAAGTAGAGTACAGAAAAGTCATGTCTCAAAATAAATAAATAAATAAAAGATAAAGTAGAATAAATAAATGAAGTAGGTATTTTGTTTGTTTGCTGTTTGTTTTTCAACTAGAGAATTCAGTAATATGGATGGGAAGATCAGTCAAAGGTAAGGGATTCTCAATTCTGAGGACAGCAAACTTGGATAATAAATTATTGCCACTTCAGAGGTATGTACTGTGAAATAATGTCCTCATGGACGCATCAGTTCAAATCAAACAAAAACTAAAGAGAGAGGTCCTAGACTGTTACAGTTTGTAGAGTACTAAATACAAAAGGCTACCACTGAGTTCTAAAGTAAGTGCACAGTCAGATCTGACATCTTTCAAGATGTCTCCAAAGGTAAACTGCAGGTCTCTGAAACGCTCTTTGAACTTTTCCCATGATACTCACAGGTTCATTTACTAAATTACTGGAAAAGCAGGGGAAGAATAGAAAATAAAAGTTTCATCTGTATATGTATATGTGTGCATTCCATGCCTTTACATGTTACATAGGTTCTGCAGCCTTAGACAGGAACTGAAAACTAAGGCTCAGATACATTACAATCACATCATTTGCAGGAAGTGATGAGGCAAGGATGTGAACCTTTTCTATATACTTTCAGACACTATGATCAAATAGTGTATTTGGGTAGAAGGACAAGAAAAAAAGATAAAATTCAGAAATATTACCTTATTTTCAATGTACCAGAACTACATAGTTCTGAAGATCTGTCTTTAAGTTTACAGCAAATGGTAAATTAATTTGGAATTCAGAGACTTAGAAGCACAATAAACAAAACAAACAAATTTAAAATTTTTAAATCTTATTAAGACCAATTTTAGGAATAAATGAGTAAAAGCTTTATAAACCTTTGGACATCCATTTTCCAAAAGCACCAAGAGTGGGATTAGTATGGTGAAAAACAATTGAAGCAACAGGATCAGCTTTGACTCTAGCATGGGCTATTGCTTAAGAGAGTTAAAATATTAAAAGTTATTAATAGAGTAATGTTTAGCATTTATTGAATACTTGTTACGGGCTAGGTTCCATGATAAGTACATGACCTACATCATCTCTAAATTCTCATACATACATCTGAGGGAGGTACATTTTATACTTAATAAAGGAAAAACCTGAAGCATAAGGCTAAGAAACTTGACGAAGAATAGTTACCAAATGCTAAAAAAAAAAGTCAAGCCCCAAGCTAGAAGCTGACAAAATGGCACAGTTAAGGGAATATCAATAGTATCTCCTCTATATTTTATCATTATATACACTATAATAGTTTCCTTATATTAGTCAACATATTTTAGTATGTGCTATGAATAATGTTCACTTGGTTAATAGAAACATTTAAGTATACATCCAACCATATAAACCAAACATCTATACATGCTTTGCTTTTGTGGTAATCAATACATGTTCTGTAGAGGCTTTATTACTTGTAGGATTATACCTCCAAATAAGTGATGAACTCTTCTCCAAATTTAATTAACATCTTGTAAATCACAGATAGCTCTAGGTCGCAAGAAGGCTGATAAAGATAGAAGTGGTCTGGATGAATTTTGAATCCACAAGGGTATGATAAAGGCAGATTATGCTGTGCCACCCAGATTAGCTCTGCCAAAGTCACATGTCTAAATGTAAGCTGGCAGCTGGGATCCAAGGAACACCACAAAGTCACATTGCTCAGCAAACTCACACAAGAAATTTACTGGGAAAAACACAGGAGGCTGGCTGCCTCTGCTCAGGATTCAAGAAACAGATAACAGAGTGGGAAGCAAGCTTAAACCATGGGGGCAGAGTTTTCCAGAGTAGCGATATCCAGGATAGGAATTGGTGGAATTTCATTTTCTGAGCTTAAGGTGAGCTCAGGGATTGGTGGAATTTCAAGTCCCTGAATTCAGTTCAGGTTTTTTGCCCTACAGCATGTACTGAGTCTTTCAGTTACACATTAAACATTAAAAATGAAAGCATGAGTAAAATTTTTCATGCTGGCTTTTTGGGAGCCTAGTGTGATTGGATGCACACCTTCATAGGATGGAGGGGGGGGCCTTGGACTTCCCACAGGGCAGGGCACCCTGACTTCTCTTAGGACT
>LOEQ01003627.1:159115-195931 GCA_001685075.1 Bramus lutescens | reverse complement strand
GAGGGGGAGAGGAAGTGGGGGGAGGGGGAGGATGGGAGGAGGTGGAAATTTTAAATAAAAAATTTTTTTCATGCTGGAAAAGTAAAGTTTTGGGAAATTAAAACATCTCATGGGACTAAAGATGGTTCATTAGCTGGGAACAATGTTTGCTCTTGAAGAAGACGGGAAATTCTGTCCCCAGCACTCAGATGGCGGTTTACAAGCAGATATAAGTCCAGCTCTGTGGGATCCCTTTCTTTCCCTCTAGGAGCACCAGACATGCATGTGATACACGGACACACATGCAGACGAAATACTTGTACTTATTAAATAAATAAATAAAAATTTAAAATATTTAAAAAGTAGATCTCACTAGAGTTTAATTTTAAGAAACAACAATTTTGTTCCAACTTCAAAAAATGATAAATTTGAGTTACCCAAAGAACTGGGCATATTACTGTGATCTTGCTACCTCAGAAACTTACTACAAATTGATGATGGTGCTGTGGCCATTGTAAATGTGATAAACCTTCCTATGCCATAAGTCTTCAGTGAGAAACACAACAGTGTTGACTTATTCTCAACACACCTTACAGAATCATTGGCCCCTATTACATGATGGCACAGAAGTTTGGTGAGTTAACACAATGAAAATTGTGGGGTTTATTTAATATCTAGAAGAAAAATATAAGTTCTTTTTTTCAAGAAACATAAATAAGAAGATGTCCCTTTGATTCTGGCAATGATTCAACTTCACATACTGACTATAGAAGATATGAGGCAGAATGGAAATTAGGTTCTTATACAAACTCAGCTGCTGAGTTAAGATTGACTAGATATAATAAACAAGTCTGCTCTCTCTAGACCTAAACAACATGGATTTTCTTCACAATAACCTACTGCACGCATACAGAGCTGATTTACAATACTAAATGTTATCTTTGGATAACTTGGTGTAGTCAGTACTTTTTCTATCTCCAGGAGGAACTTGTGAATAAAAGAGTAACTGTAAAAGAGTTTTATAGTAGTTCTAGTCACTCCTATACCTAAAATACTACCAACTATTCTCATTAAACTACAAAATAAACTACCTCCATAAGCACTCAACCACACAATCAAAAATCACCAATAATTCTTGGGCATGTTTGCAAAAGCAGTAGTGCATTATTTCAGTGTACACACACATACATGCACACACGCACACACACACATGCACGCACGCACGTAGAAACAAAAAGGGGAAAAGAAAAAATATGAGAAAAAAAGATTACACTATAGAAAAATAAAGCTGGTCAGTACCTGGAATTGACATCCCCATGTCCCAGCTGGCCATGCTGCCCATATCCAAATGTATAGACGTCTCCATTTTCCATCAAAACCACTGAAACCAACAGTTTAATAGTCTTATTATAAGTATTTATATTTTATTACTGCAATAATGAAAGCAATATAACTTTCACTGTTAAATGTGTAGTCATTAAAAATAGATAATAAAAAAATTAGATGAATGTGTATGGAAAGGCAGCAAAGAATATAGGGAGGGATAACTTACATGACAAGCTTTGAAAAAGCCATGTGGAAACCTATTAAAGTAGAAGCTTCTTAAAATATACACATATAAAAAGAGTTAAGTTACCTTATGGTGGAGGGACAATATTACAACTAGACAATACACACTGGCAATAATAATAATAATAAAAACAAATAGAAACAACCCAATGCCAGGAATGGGTCATTTGTTTTTTGGCTGTTGTCCATTGTGGTCTCACAGAGTCCCTATAAACATTTTAAGCTACTGAAAATTCTCTTAGTTCATCTCTAAAAATAGATGGCAAAACCCTGCTGCATACTTGCACATACTACATACCTGAACCATAAAAAATGAAAAAGTCAAGCAAGAATGGTTCTTGAGGCTTCACCCTCTTGGCTAGCTTTAACAGTGATATATGCACACTACCCACAGAGAAAGTAATCATCACTGTTACCTAATTTAGAACCATTTGAGCTACAGCAATGACCATCTTGGCAAAATAATCCTCCTGGAACAATAATGGCATGATTGTTTTTGAAGTAACCAACCACTTTTGGATTATATTTAAGGCTCACTTCATGAAATAGAAGCCACACCTGACACCCTTAACAGGGCCAACCTGTAGCTAGACAGATTATAGACCACAGGGGAGACTCTACTATTATTACTGTGCTAAATGGACATAATTTATTTAACAAAAATAAATCCAAATGACTTAGGGATATATACTCATGGATAAGGGCATCTCTCAACTCCCATCAGAGAAGCTTCTTTTGGTAGTAGATGGCAGTTGGCAAAAAAGGACCACAACTGGCCAACCTGCAGAGAATAAAAGACTTCAGAGTACTCAACCATAAATGGGACACATTACACTACCCTTCCATACAAGGCTAAGGAGTCTTCATGGAACAAGGGGTAGAAAGATTGTAAAAGCCAGAGATGATAGATGACTACAAGGAAATAGCATTTTCTAGACACAAAAGGGCAGGTTATTTAAGGACTTTCAGTGACTGTGACAGCATGAGCAATATCCATACAAGGCCACGACAGACAAAATCTCAACATGGAGCGGNNNNGGTATGAAGTCCATCACAAGCGCATGACCTTTTGGAATTTGATAGCTAATATGAGAGGAAAAGGCATTTTATTTAAGGATGTAAAAGCCTGGTAGGTTAACTACACTTCAGGGCAGGTCTTTGGGCAATACAAATTTGACTTAATGTGTTAAAAAAGAGAAAGAGAACAAAAAAGGCTGGGTGGGTATGGAGGTAAGCAGAAATCTGGGAAGAATTGGGGGTGGGGAAAGTGAATGTGATCAAAATACATTGTATAAAATTCTCAAAAAAGAAAAATATTAATTTAAAAATAGTAAGAAAGGTGTGGCAGTGCAAACCTTGAATCCCAGTCTTTGGAAGGCAAAGGCAAAGGGATCTCTGTGAATCTGAGTCCAGCTGCATGTATACAGTAAATTCTAGGCCAGCCAGGAGTACACAATAAGATCTCATATCAAAAAATAAATATAAAATTTAGGCAAGAGTAGCATGCATAATTCTACATTTATTAAAAAATTAATAAAATTTTATTTTTGAAGAGTATTTTATAGGTCATAAAATTCAGGCTTCTCATTATACACACTTTAAAACTCTGACAAATACCATTAGATAACATTAGCATTTAGTGATACATGTTGGTTTATCTTCATAATGGGTAAGCACATATAAAATTCTGTTCTCTAATATCTAGAATGTTAGAGGCAAGCAGGTAGGGTAGTCTCTAAACGAATATAAACAGCAACAAAAAAACAGAAACTAAGATTTGTGAATGTCTTATCAAGTGAGAAAACACAGATTCATTTTTAATAGTGTAACTTAAGCCATTTAAATGGAATGCCAATAATTTACTAAAATATATTTTATTTTAACAATATATATATTTCTACTTTAGCACTAATAAAACATGGAGTAATATTATAAGAGATAGGGATTTTAGAATTGAATGGCACTTCAGGAATTATTTCATCTCCAGTAACTTCTTGAACTGAATTAGAAAGTTTAATAGCAGACAAACTAGAAGTTAGATCTGGTGACAAGTACAGTACTCTTTTATCATGCTATAGTTTTTAAGAGATTCTGCAATTAAAAAAAATCAACTTGAGAGATACTGTGCCTTGACACGCAGGCAACAACTTATAATTTATCAGTTAGAAGCAAGGTATTGTCCTGCAACCACAGTGCATAGCTTAAAAGAAAATTTAATATTTTTTGTAATGACTACTGTAGTAAATATTGAAATGAAGACTACAGTAAATGAACATGATACCAATGGTGATGTTGAGTAGTGCCAAGGGTCTCTAATCTTCTGAAATAACTTTGGCTGTAGTTAATGCTGAATTATAGCATCAATATATATAAAACATGTGACTAGAAAAACACAATACATCCACTACTTTGAAGAGCTTATAGCTAAAGAAAATAGACATATAAAATGCAAACAAAAACATAACTTGAAGAACACAGCAGTACATGCTTTCCATAAATGTTGGTCATGTATATAAATTAAATTAAAATTATAAAAAAAAGAAGCAAGGTATGCACAATTGTAAAAATGAAGTTATACCCCAAAGTTTCAGCTGCTACCTGAATGGTGAAATCCACAGCTGACTTGCACTGCTCGGAGCTCACAGTCAAACCTCACGGAGCCTGGAGGATAGGTTGTGATTTTGCTTGCATCCTTTTCCCCTCTATCGCCACTTCCATCTGAAAACATTATAATTAATAATTAAACCATTATTCAGATTCATAATAAAAATTTTAAATACTTTACTATGGAAGAAAAAAAGAAAGAATGTTAAAAGGAATAAGCAAGAAGACCCTGTCATTGTTAGAAATGATAGATCAAGAAGCTCCCTGCAAAGAAGACAGCCTGAATAAATATATATACATCTATGCATACACAATATATATACATAAATGTATATATGTGTGTTTGTGTGTGTAGTTCAGTTATAAATACTATTAAACAAACAAAATAAAAATAGGATTTAGGTATATATAAAACCTAGTCAGCTAATTAGCTGTGTAATTAAAATGCACAATTAGGAAACAGAAATAAAATTAAATGTGAAATTTAAATTTGAAATTTGATATGGAAAAATTTAATTTGCATAAAAATAACATGCAAAGTCATTTAACAATAATTTCACTTAGTGATACTGTTAGTACTCGCTATTTACAAAATTCTAGTAGACTCACAAATGACAGGTTTCTTATCCAGCTCTCAGAAAGGCTCTTGCTTTTCTGTCTACCAGACAGCAGAACTCAACTAAACTTAAAAAAACTGTACAAAGACCAAAGATTTTTACTGAAGATGCTGTAGTTCAATGGCCTATTCCCAATCATCACCCTCTCTTTCTTTTCCTCCGTATTCTAGTCTGTGGCTTTCTTCCTGGCCCCACTCGCTGTAGCCCACCAAATCTTCTATCTTCATTCTTTTCCTAATGTTTGCCTCTCAACTTGCTTTAGGCTTCTTTCAACCACTGTTCTCTACATATGATTTAGAAATGTATGATATTCTAACCATAGCATTCACACTCTAGTATATTAAAATTTGAAGTTGGTAATGTGTTAATCAGACACCTTGCTTTTTGAAACAAATATGACCTTTATATCAATACTCAAATTCCTTTCACACAGTACGAATGAACATCTAGAAGGAATTTCCACAGGGCACCTGGGCTAAAGCACTCCACTGTAGCATGGGAACAATAAAGAAGTGTATACAACACGCAGACACAATTATAAATATTAAATATGAGAACATCCAATTATTTAGTTTTCATTTCATTCACTCTGATTTATTTTCATTAATATTTAGTTAACACAAACTTGAACTAAAGTGTAACCTTCTTTGTAAGACAATGGCCTTCATCTTAAAACCTTTGAATACTTTCTAACAACCTTTAAATACTAACACTAGGGAGTAAAACCTCACTAATTCGGAATGGCATAAAATGGGTAGGCCCATGTGACTTACTGAAGAAGTATTAATTACAGGATATTTAAGTTAAAGTTCAGTTTTGTTATCTTCAAGTAGTACAGATTACAGATTGAATACTACAATGAAGAACATATGCTCAGCTACATCAGACTTCAAAATAGGTCAATGTTACATTAAAATGTAGCATAAACATGAAAGTCCTTTAACATACAAGAATTAACTGCTGGACCCAGAGGTTGAAGGCACGTTGAAGGAATCCTTCATTTCTTGAGCCCTTGCTTTGAAAAGCTAGTGATTTTAGACAGGTTTTTCCCTTAAAAGTATGACCCTGGAAAATTCAGAGGAAGAAATTATTTTGAATTTTTTATTAAAAAATCACAAAACTACACCGGAATTAGTGGGAGGTTTTACTATAACAGGATAAAAAAAAAATACTTCTTATGCTAAGTTTTCTAATGTGGGTTTGTCTATTAAACCAAAGAAAAAAACAAATTAAATAAAAAGTCTTAACACTTTCAATCCAAATCAAATATATCACCCATTTAAAGGCTTCTCTCTCATCTGGGAAGATGGTGGAATACATTCATGACCACAGGAAAAAAATAAGACTATGTTTTCCAAAGTTTACTTAATCAGACACTAGATGGGAAGAAGTTCTATAACTTCCTCATAACTGGTAAATATATAAAATTATTAAAAGCAAGAGTGATTTAAAAATCACATTACTTATTTTCACATTTTACCAGACTTAATGAAACACTTTAAATATTAGTTCATTTTATATTAATGTATTTGTCCACTTAGAAACTTTTACCTTGACTTTAAGCTTTTTCTCCTCCCATGAATTAGAGGCTAATATAGATACAAATCCCACAAAAGACTATAGCATCAGAGAAGAGAAAATATTAAAAGCCTAATAATTTAGTAAATAAAATTAATATTAATAACAGAAAGACTTCATTGGAGAAATCAAAATTCCACTTAGAAACATTTTGTCAAGTGTTCATGTAAACATCCTACATATAAAACCATACCTTAATATTAATAGCAGATTGTGAAAGTATTAGTAAAAAATAAAGAGTCTTAGTCAATGGCAAACTTTTAAACATGCACACACACCTGGCATGATATAAAAATATAATTTAATTATAATAATTTAGGTTTTTTAAAGTTTGGAAAATGTAGTCCAAATCAAGAATCAGCAAGTATACTTGAGTAAGGTCAAATATGTTCAAACTCATTACTATGAAAAGATTAATGAGCAGCTAAAGAACTTCATCTTGTGTTAGAAAATAATGTAAGTCTGAATAGTCTGTTGGCATGTGCATAATTGCCTTTTTTAATTGATGTTCAAATGTATCTAGCATATGATATTAAAACTATGAAATCTTGGCAGATACGTGTTTAAAATGTTGCACTTATCTTCTGTGACATATTTGTGTAGAAGATAGAAGAGATAACATCTAAAGGACTGGATACCATATAAATGTTTACTTCAAGCCATGCATTTTTAAGCTAACCTTGGTCATACAAACCCTAAAACTGATCATGGAACACAGTGAGTGCTTTAGGATTAAATAAAACACAAAGAGCAGCAGCACCTGCAATATCCTAAGTACATTATTGGTGCTAAACAGTATAAAACTTTAAGTGCCACAGTGGCTAAGAGGTTAGACTAAAATCCTAGCTAATGGTGTAACAACTAGACATTGGACCTTTTAAATTAGCTTAGCCACTTATCAAACAGCAACAATGGTGCATACCTCATAATATTCTTTTGAGGATCAAGCAATTTATAGAAAGTATTCAATCAATATTTACTACTATTGTTCATTGCTATTTGCTTTAATCAGTATAACAGTCCAACGATATACATATTATTTTACCATTTATTAAAATTCAAAGGGTTACGTAACCAGTCCAATGTCACAAATGGGAGAATTAATTTAGAATTTGAACATAAATAAGGGTCATGTGTGCTTTTTTTCTTCTCACCATTAAATCATTGACACCTTAAATCATTGGTCAAAAAAATAAACTATAAATTCTTTACATACTTAATAAAATTGCAGATTCTGTACATTCAAGAGATTCTAAACCAGATGCTAATAGTGCAGTTAAAAGAGTTAAGGCTAGCATTCATGGTGGATTTTTGTGTACAAATATAATACATGCATGTCCTATTTAAGATAGTCTTTATAGTAATACAGGTTGCAAGTTATTTATGCTTATAAAATAGACATGGAAGCTAAAGAGACTAACAAATTTATGAACAGCTGTATAGTTGTATAAAAGATTAGGATGGAAACTGAACCATAATCAAGGTCATAATATATCCAATATATTCTATAGCACTCCAAAACAGAAAGAGCAGAAAACATTCCCAGGTGCTTGGCAGCATGCCTTCAAAATGTCACACCCAGTCATTCTAAAATAGATTCAAAGATTATTCCTATAACAATTCAGATGTTCCTAACTAGATATGACATATCAAAAAACTTCCCTGATGTTGAGAAGTAGTTGGAGATAAAGTTAATCTAGGAATCATTTTAGAAATCTAGCTTATGATCCCATTTTCAAACAACCTACATATGTTATGAAGAATTCTACTCAGCGATTCAGTCTTACACAGTTGAGATTTTAATCAAAGTCTGCAATGCTGTAAGTATCTCTGAGCTCCATGCAGTTGACCAAACGCTCTTCAGCTTTCCATCTTAGGAAGTAGTGCTGCTAATAAATCTAGTTTTTAACCCTTAAAAATCTACAGGGCATAAAAATAACTTATCATCCTACACTTGTAACTGCAACATATTTTATAATTATACTCAGGTCAGAAGACAACAATTAGCACAATGAATTTCTAAGTGGATAAACTAAAGGCCAAAGTATTAAAAAGAAAAAGTGTATAAAGAAAAATATTAAAAGACAGTGAAATGTAGTAAGAGCAGTCAATAGAGAGAGAGGAATAAAAGACGGGACAGTGAATAACAGCCGTCCAATTAATAGTGTGAGCAAACAAGAAGTAGTGAGTGGTAAATTATTATTTACAGAAATAGGACACTATCTCATAAGTTAACACTACATTCATTCGAGAGTAAAGAGATGAAACTGACTTATTCTATAAAACCAGGAAAAATACATAAATGAACAAACAAACCTGGCTCTACACTGGAATGCCCACACCCATCTCGAAGACTGTTACAGTATTACAAAGAATAATGGCACACAAAAGTGAATTAAGACTAGTTTTGGTTTAAGAGTTTCTATAGTTAATAAGTCTATAACATTAGGGGAAGTACTATTTAAATTTGCAACACCAGTCTACATTTAATACTATACTGAAAACAATTTTTAAAAGATATGATTTATCCATAAGATACTAAGATTTTAATATGTCTCATGAAATAGGAATATATTAATCTACTTTAGGGAAAATCTTAGAATCCTAGTCATACATCTATTGAGAAAAGAAATTAAGAAAATCTGCGCTAAAAGAGGAGTATGATACCACAGATTCTGGTAAATAGAAAATAAATTTACATAATTTAAAAACTATTCTACAGATTTGCATATACATGAATTGTTTGATTACCCAGTAAATAAAGCAAACACAAATCCTATATTAACAAGTGATATTACATTTAAAACACTTAAGTTTGAACTCCTTGTTTTGTCTGCTTTGTTTTGTTTTTGCTTTGAGTAGCAAACTGACAATCTGAGAAAGGCAAGTAATAAAGCTGGCACTACCAGTCACTTTTAAAAGTAAGTTTTTTAAATTTATATTTATATGGTGTTTAGATTTATAGTATATGGTGTTCTGGCTGGCAGTATGCCTGCACACCAGAAGAGGGCACCAGATCTCATAACAGATGGCTGTGAGCCACCATGGGGTTGTTGGGTAATGAACTCAGGGACTCTAGAAGAGTAGCAGGTGTTCTTAACCTGTGAGCCATCTCTCCAGTCCATGAAAGTAATTTTTAAAAGATGGGTTAAAGTCTTTCAGCCAAAGGAAAAAAAGTAAGATTTCCCAGTTAGATGAACCTGTCTATACAGAATATACTTTTAAATTTTCCAACTATCTTCAGCACAACTTTAGACATCTTAGGAAACATCAGATATAAATCGAACTATCTAATGAAGAGTATCTGTTTCCCATGCTAGAATTCAAGATATAATTTATATAAAAAATAAAACTTTTTCTTCACTAATTATTTCCTGACATAGCTATGCTACAATTAGTAGTTCAAACCAAGTTATAAGCACATCTTGGGATTATTTTTCTTAATCCAGAACTCTGCTTATGTAATAAATGATGCAGAAGGAGACTCTCAGTCTCTCTCTTTGGTTAGAACTCCAACCTCTCTTGAAAACTACAACATTTATATGTTTTTATCTTCTACTTATATCTCTTCTATATGGCCCTCAGATAGCATGAGAATTTATTTCTATATTCCTGTACACTATTAGCATTAAAATAACAGGAAAATACATTGGCAGTATTAACATATTTTACATAGTGTATTTAATAATTTTGTTAATGCTAAACCATATTAAAAACATTGAGAAGGACTAAAATACTACACTATGATCATCAAAAATCCAAGGATAAAGGATAAAAAGAGAAAGGAATGATACTTTTTACCTTTTTAAATTAGGACACAGGGAAATAAATGAAAGAGACACACTGTGAACACACTCCCAACAACAAAGAGAGAAGCACACATCCACACAGACAGCACCACTCTCAGCGTGTTCTTTCTCCTCAGGCTATCCACCCACAGAAGCAAAGCAGCAGAGTCAGTTTGTGCATTTTCCCATAGACAAAATCCCAATGAGTGGAAGAGGCTGGGAGAGCATCCCACCTAGGTGATAAGGAAGACCAAATACCTTTGTGCTTGTCCCGTTTATGCTTTAGCTGAGCAGGATGGGATCTGAGTCTGGCTAGAGCCTGTTCTCGGTGGTTCATAAAAATAGGACCAGCAAATACAAGGGGGCCTGAGGAGAAACATTTTGTATGTGCATAGAAAAGCTCACAAAATGAAAACACTATAATGAGTAAAAATAATTAAAGCAAACATGCATGAGAAAATTATTTTTAACTGTTTTGGACTCTTTACTTTTTTCCAATTTCCCATCCCATGACCTATTCACCATCTAAGACGTTACTGTCTCAAGTATAGTTTATAAAGTAAAAAAATCCAATCTTATATTTTCAAAGGAACTGGGCATTTCCTAATAGTCTCAAAAAGATAATCTAGACCTTCTACTAAAATAATCTTAAAAGTATTTTTCAATAACATATATTAAAGATTAGTAAATATATACTGAATTAAAACAACTTTGTTTCCTTTTGAAATAACAGAACACAACTAATTTTAAGTTAATCAAAAGGATATTCCAGATAATTCCAGATCTTTATCGGCTTTTCTGTAAAACCAAGATGAAATTGCTACTTACATTTCTACAAGTTGTAAAAGTGTTATCAAAGTAGATGTTCAGAAGCAAACCCTAAACACTTATGAGTGAGCACATACATTAATAAATATCTATGTGTGGAAACAAGAATAACCTAGATTGAGTCTCATATAGACAGTAGATAGGATTATCTACTTCAATTAACATTTTAGGAACATTAGTTAACATTCATTAAGCCATTTATTTCTGAAGCATCATTATATAAAACATAATCATACACATTTGTTACTTCCCTTATTTAGTTCTTAAGGAAATTATTTATAATCAAAATAGCTTTAATAAAAATTTTAAAAGATCAATTTTTTCCTGTGAACATTTAGCTTGAAAAGAAGTAATTTGGATTACACTTTAAGAATATAAGTAGAATAATCAACAAAGTCTTCAAAATTTACTCCAAGTTTGAGAGTTAACCTGTTAGCATTTGAAAAGATAACAATGAAGGTACATAAATGCTGAAAAATTTTCATGACTCTCTACTGGTCTTCAGTTTAATTAATTTAGCTAATAATGGAAAAATTGAAACTACAATCATAATAAATTTTACAGCTTAATTATATGGTATTCTTTAGCAAACATAAAACAAGTGAATAAAGAAACATTTAGATTATGTTCCTAGATTCAACAAAAAGATGAGTAGCATCAATACTTTGAAAAGGCAAGAAAAATATTTTAAATGATTAATTATAACACAAACATGAAAATTTAATGTTAGAAGAATTAGGTATTATTTCCTTATAATGCAGTAAATTTATATAAACTGAGCTCTATTTCTAAAAGAAGCAAAGTAAGCAAAGTTATTTCAATAAGAACAAAATGTCTTTTTTACTCATTATGTATTGACTGAGGTGACTTATTAAAGAAATTAGCATTCATTACTCTTATTAATTTCCATTATAAAAAAGAATAATGAAGGAATCACAATTTATAATATAGTAAGTTATATTACCCCTTTCTGACTTTGGAGTCTGATGAAGATATTTTTACCTAGAAAAATACAGCTATTTATTAATTAGTCTCATTAAATTCAATCTTTTAGGAATCTTCTGATATATAAACAGTACATTGGCTAGAAACCTAAAGCTATAAAACAGCATTGTATCTTGTATACTGAAATAGTTTTTCAGGTACAGAACTTGATCATTCACTTATTCACAAAACTTTGGCTACTGCGTAAGTAGTAGCTACTAGCTACCACAGATATAATTATAAAGACATGGGACCACAATAGGAACACAGAAATGAAAACAACTGTATGGTATTATATAACAAGTGCAAAAAAAGATATTTGTGTGTCATTTATGATGAAAAGACCTGTTCAATTTAATTGACTCAGGTTTTTAAAAAAAAGTGATGTTAACTAGAGAAATGGAAAGGAAGATACTGCAGTTAAAAGATTTAGAATAACTTGAGAATGTTAAGCAATATTGTTCAGTCATGAAAAACCCCTGAAACCAAAGTACAAAAGGTTATAGAGTCATGGGAAATTAGTTTGTGAGCCTGGCATGATGGTACTCCTCTATAATTCCAGCACTTGGGACCATCTTGACTTCCAGTCCAATCTGATCTATGTAGTGTGACCCAGGCTCAAAACAAACTTGCAATGTTAATAGAATAAACTTCCATTCTGCAGGTAATCAGAAGTTCCAGAATTGTTTTCAGTCATCCAACAAAGATATTCCAATTTGGGCTACAAATGAGGTAACAACTAGTAAATAAGACAAGAATACAGTCTAGCGTGGGCTGGGTCACACACGACCTATTGAGAAGTTATGAGCAGTGTATATTAAAAAGAAATACACTAAAGGGACAGTGAGAAAAACAAATGCTGGAAAAGTATGGATTGAGAGAATACTAGAAACACCACCTAAACACATCTAATAAAATAAATGGAGTACTACAAAGGTTCACTGATGAATAAAAGGGGGCGGGTGCTGGAAATAGGAATACAAACAGATCCAAGCCTGCAGGGAAAAGAATGAGACTGAACATGAGGACAGTCAAGATTCTTTTGATTTTAAATACAGAAGTGCTACTAATTAGAACAATGCATAAGAACTAGCTTGGATAACAGTGAATATTGGCTTGCAAAGGGATAATAATGGGCTGATGAAGAACTGAACAAGACTTTTTGCAGCAACACTGAAAAGAAGAAGTGGTCTAAACCAAGATGGAAACAATAGTGTTCTCCAAAGTTAAAAACAAGCTACTAAGGTATTAGAAAGTCTGAATGAGTACAACTTACTGGTGTATTTCAGTAGGAAGACAGTGACTAAAACAAGCCTGAAATACTACAAAATTTGATATATATATATAGTATATTTATTTTGGGCCCGTTCATAGGCAGGTAAAAAGAATGGAGAACAATGGGAGAATTAAATAAGACAAAATTTTCAGACAACTATTAATGATATAAACCAATAATGTAAAAATTATTCTTGAGACTGGGAGGATAGCTCTGCAGGTAAAGTGTTTGCCATAGAAGCATAAGGACCTGAAAGCAAATTCTCAGAACCTACATTAAAAGACAGGCATGAGCAAGGACTTCTGTAACCCCAGAAGTGTAAGGCAGAGAGAAGTGGACAGCCAGAACTCTCCAGCTAAGCAGTTCAGCTAAAAAGGCAAATTCTAGATATAAGGAAGAGACCCTTAAAGGTGGGGAGTTTAAGGTGAAGGTGAAGAGTTACTGAGGAAGACATCCTAACATCCACCTAGGGCCTCCACAAATGCTTACATGGATACATGTTCCTGCCCACACACACATGCACAGACACACAATACTACATATGTCTCCCTCTCCCTCCCTCATTCCCTGTTCCTATTCCTGTCTTTCTCTTTCTCTCTTTTGATTCAGAAACTGTACTTCTTCCCATTTATCCTTGGCAAAATTCTTTAAAAATTATAAAGAAATTTCAGCACAAATGTGATTATTAAAATTGTATCTTATTAATTGAGGCAAAATCTAAAATCAACCCATACAAAAATTACATTTAAATACTATGGTATCCCTTCAATGGAAGAGATTTCAAATATTAAATTGAAACTTATGAAGCATTTTTATGAAACTGCTGATGCTGTCCTAAATTAATAATTAATTAAAAATAAAAATAAAATGTTGCAAATGTATATATAATAGGCCACTTCCCTATATATATATATATATGCCCATATGTTTTAAATGCATAGATATCTCCATAAATTGTATCTCAATTGAGAGAAATATGGAAACATCTAAAATAGACCATTAACATTATTAGCATAATGGGAACACTGTAGAACAAAGAAAATGATCTATAAAAACATAAAAAGTTTATAACAATAAGCAAATCTATAAAACAAAATTCAGCATATAAACAGAAATATATAAAAGTTGATTAGAAGATAACAATGAAATAAGTAAAATTTGTAACCGAATCAAAGAATAGGACCTAAGTTCTTGTATTATTTCAATTATTTTATATGCAGTAAAGAGTTTTAAAAAAATTAGAAAGCATTATTAAAAACAGATGCAAATATGTATTATAGGAGAAAATCACCTAAAATAACTATAAGCAAAATTATATATAAAATTTTAAAATAATACTAAAATTCTGTTTATAGCTTTACATGAAAATCTTTTTTAACTGATATACAGATTTTTTTAACTGACACTTCCTAAATTGTCCATATATTTTAGTTTTAAAAGACTTTTATGTGGCATAGAAATTTGAACTAATACTGTATTTCATTTATTAAATCAATCAAATAACACTTTTAGAGTCCTAGCAATAGAAATCTCAATGTGGCTACTTTAGAATTATAGAATGCAATAAATTTATTTTTATATTATAATTTGTGACTAAACATTTTTTTTTACATATCAAAATGGAATCTGTTATTCTAGAGAAGCAGTGGGGGATTTTTCTTCATCAGAATCAATGTTTTACAACTAGAATCAAAATGTAAGAAAAGCAACTACATCAAAGCTAGAGCGGGAAAGAGAATGGACTACTCCCACCATGATTCAGCAGCTGTCTACGGCTGAGCACATGTGCTGCATTTCCATGCATGTCACCAACAGTCACTAACATAGGTAGGCAGGCACAGTGGTTGCTCACTGAAGGGGAAAAACTGAGGTTCAAGGAGGTTAAGCTCCCAAGGTTTATCCTTACAGTAGTACAGCTAGGCTATCATTGTAAATTATTATCCAGCTGTGACACCACCAGGAGTGACAGCACTTAGCCAACAGCTTGTGTCATATCAACAGTAGTGAAATTGTACCAATAAACCTTAATAGGTTAATTGATTAAATAGGCTTTGATACAGAGCTAAGGGATGAAATGTTGTTCAACTTTGCAACAACTAAAACAGACTGAAAATATGATGAAAAAGACAAGTGAGTAACATAACTAAACCCTCGCCATACACACATGGGTATAAGTTCCTCACTAATGAACACGTAAGAGTGGGAGCTGGAATGTTGAAACGCTATCATCACTGTTCTTATATAGGAAAAGACAGACAAGCAGTCTTCTTCAGCACTAAACACTGACCACTCGCCCAGCAGTGACTCATACAGAGAACAATGATGAAAAAAAACTCTGAACAACACTGACCTAAAATATTGGCCTACCAGTGTGGTATCACCAGAACCCCAGAAAATCTTGCTAAAGATCATTTTGTTAGGCCCTAATATCCAAGTTCCAGATTCAGCAGGACAGGGATAGGGCCTGAGAACTGGTACTTGTGGTAAGTGCCCATGAAATGATGCTCCATTTGAGACACACTGAAATAAGTAAAAGCTCTACTTTGGAAAAAAATCTATAAAATTACTGAGATTTGTAGGTAAATTCATATGACCCAATCTAACAGACCAAAGATTTTAAAAAATGCATAGTAAGGAGAAAATAACCTTAAACAAAAATATTAGTAAAAGAAATATACAACAGAATGTTTCCAAAACATTTATGAAATGTAAAAAAGAATAGTATATACATTAATCTCATCAAAATATTTGAAGCCAAAGTGGCACATACTCCCTGAAACAGTCAACACTGCTTCTAAGTTCCTATAACAATAACCCCTTACACTTCAAACACCATTTTATTACTTATTGTATTTCATAAAGAATAACTAAGAAAAAATGAACAATGACGGTAATAGCTACCATGAGTTGATTGAAAACATGTAAAAGCAGTAATAAGCTTATTTCTGCACCAAATATCCTGTACTTTCACAAGTATTCAAGATATGCGATGTCAATACATTTTGCTGATTAAGAATTTGCTTAACACAACAATGAAAGCACAGACTTTTAAGATTTGTCGTAATTGTAGAAAGAAACAATTCTGTGGGAGAACAATTTTAGTAACATAATATTAATTTCTGCCTACTGGATACATATTAAAATCTCATTTATATACAACGATTATTAAATATATTTTCAGGCCAAGAAAGTGTCATAAACAATAAGGAAATAATAAGAGCAATACACCTGTCTTTGCAGATAAGATTTTTAACTCTTTTTTTTTTTTGTAAAATGAAAAGTCTAGGTTAAACTAAGTTTTGGCCCATGGTCAAATATAGATGAGACAAAAGTCTGAGTAAAACATTGATCTTTATATTTGTAATTCTCATTACTAATGGTATTTATATTTTGCAATGGCACAATTTTTTTTTGAACACTTTAACTGCAGACAGGCTTGGAATTTGTAGCAATCCTCCTGTCTTAACACTGGAGTACTGAGATTATAGGCTTGAGCCATCACTCTGTTAGATGGCACACATTTTACTGTGGGGTGATTAGCATGCTACTGAAATAAATGGATTTTTACTAGCATAATTTAGATGTCACAAATACGTTCCTGTAACTTTCACATGCTACTGGAATGTTACAAACTTTGTTGACTTCTTATAAAATGAGGGTGTTCTGTAAACGTTTCAATGGTCTCAGAGAGGGTATGAAAGTTTCCCTGCACCTTTTGTATGTCACTACATCTTACCTCTTCCATCTTCTAATCTGTGCCTTCTAATGACACGTTGCCGTTTTTCTTCTTGCCGTAACTGAAGGTGTTCTTCAATATTAACCCCAGGTACAGGGACAGCTAGATAATTGGCCAAGATAATAAAAGAGCACATTATATAGCATAAGCATATAATAGTTATATCTATGCAAAATTCAATAGAGTAAAAGCTAGCAAAAAACAACTTGAAACTCAACTTTTTATTTTAAGAATTCTTTTCATAAAAAGAAAACGAAGAGTATCCCACATAGCTATTTTAATTATCAAAAGTAATATGGTAATCATGGTAATTAGCGATTACCATGATTTTAACATGTATATGATAGAAAATATTTAAACTTTAATAATTGATGTTGAGGGCAAGATAGTCAACATAATAAATAAATTACCTAAAAGGAGGTCTAAAGGTATCATTTCTTTCACTGCATCAAGAATCCCTCTTTGTCTTGCCTCCTGACCATCCAGCTCTCTTGCACAAGCCTTGCAACATCCACATACAGCACAGCCAGATTCTCCTGAACCACAACCACAAATCCTATGTAGAAGCAAACAAACAAAAACAGGCTTAGCTGAAATTATTCTATAAACACCTTTCCAATGATTATAAAGGAAAGTAGGAATTTTTCAAAAAATAATGCGACTGTGTTACGATTCTAACGAGTACAACTAATATATTTTTACATAAAATCCAAGCAGATGCTACTTCTGTCCAGTTACCTATTACTGTACATTCTTCTACAAGTTTTCTCAGTAAGTAGCAACAGTTTCAGCACTAAGAGTCAGGATGGAATGGTGGCTAGCAAACACAAGTTAACGCTGTTTTCAGAGAAGCTAAGGGGGTGCTGTCAGCCTTCAGCGATCAGTCAGCTTATCAGCATCACATTTGTTTCTTCCTCCTCATTCTTGGCATACTATCATGTCCCATTTTTCTCTTTTCACTGAAACTACTTAATTCGCTGCTGCTTCTTTGTCACTTTCATACAAATTGAAAACCATATAATGTGTTTATTACAAAAAAAGGACAAAATTATTTCCTGAAGTTGGCTAGGATGACACCGAAGAACTAATATCTTGGAAACACTGTTCACAGATGCAGAAATCATAGCTTTACTGATTTACTAGTTGGTCTTTTAAAACTTTTAATAGCCCTGTCACATGCACAGTAACACAGATTTGTAAAGATACAAGAGCAAGATTCGTATGGTATCAGTTCAAATGAACTGTTAATGTATCCTACAAAACTGGGAGATTTGAACAACAGGTTATCATAACAATTTGGAAGATCATGGACTTTACAGTAATGAGTATGCTATAAGATTCCCTATTGATTTTTCAATTGAAATTATTTTTAAAGTATCATTTATAACACTGGTCTTTGAATTTCTCTAGACTGAAGAACAGAGATTTCTTACTCATTCTGAATTACATTGAGATTTAAATAAAGACATTAAAATGAATAAAGAAAGTAAAACACTCTATAGATCAATAACCTTCACAAAAATTGGGGCAATAATGCCCAACTAAATACTAGCAAACCAAACTAAACACCATACTTTGAAGATAATATACCATGAGAGTGGGATTCCGGGAATGTAATATTGGAAAATCATATAATATACCACACTAACAGTATCAAAGGGGAAAATGCATAATTTTCTTAATCTATACAAAAAACATTTAATAAAATTCAACATAATTTTATTATTTAAGAAATTCAACAAACTAAAATGGCAGAAAACTACTTCAACACCTTCAAAGCCGCGTATGAAAACATACAATGAACATTACACTCAATGAAAAGATGGAAAGCTTTTCCTTTCAGACTGGAAACAAAGCAAGGACTCCCATTTGATTAATTCTATTCAACATAACATAGCAGAGCTCTGCCTAAGCAACAAAAGGAGTTGGAAGACAAGATAGCCACATATGACACAATACTAGTAGGTCTTTATCTAATGTCATATGCCATAGACAAAAATTAACTCAAAGGAATAAATGGAAGGCCTAAAACTATAAAGAAACTTTTCTAGGGGAAACAGGTAAAGGAACTAGGCACCAAGTCTAATGACCTGAGTTTGATCCCTGCATATAAGGAGAGAGAAGTGATTGACTCCTCTGAATCATGCACTGACTTCCACATGTGTATGATGGCATGCACACAACAACAATATATACAATAAATGTGTTAAATTTTTTTTCTAGAAAACAATTCATGATGTATCAGTGATGTTCTACGTAGAGTAATGATTTCTTGAATTTAGTAATTTTTTTAGATATGTCACTAAAGGCACAGGCAACAACACCACAAAAATAAACAAATTGGACTTGTTTATTAAAATTATACAAAAATTTAAAAATGTTTTTGTATTAAAAACTAGTATCAACAGAATTAAAAGCCAGCTCATAGACACATTTAAAATAATGTATTTCACAAGGGATTAAGATTTACAGTAAACAGGCAACTACAAAAGTAAGTTTAAAAAAAAGAAAAAAGAATAACCCAATTAAAGACTTGGTGAAAGATTTAAATTGATAGCTCTCCAAAGAGCTACAGCTGGCTAAGAAACAAATGAGAAAATACTTAGCATCACTACTCATTATCGAAACTAAAATCAAAACTACACAGGAGCCATTTCACACACCTTAGGGTTCATAAAAGTCAAACAAATAAGACAAAGCTAGGAAGAGAGAACATGAAGAAAATGACAAAGCTAGGAAGAGAGAACATGGAGAAAATTGGAACATTTATGCACTCTTGGTGGAAATGTAAAGTGGTAGTTGAAGTAGAAAACACAGTGAAAATTTCCTGAGAGATTAAAACTAGAATTACCATGATCTAGCAATTCTACTACTTTAGGCATAAACAAGAAGGCCAAGCAGAATCCCCAAGAGTTAAACTGTCTACCTAAGTGTGTGATAGTATTATTCACAATGGCTTAGATATGGAGGCAACTCTTGTCTGTCCATAGAAAAAAGCCTACGGAAACATACATACATTTCAGTCTCTTCTGAAGGAAGAAGATTCTGAACTGTGTTACAATATGTATAAATTCTGATGACATTTTACTAAGTGAATTAGAAAGTGAAAAGACATAAAAAGATATGTTCTACATGTATGACATCTTTAGAGTAAGCAAACAAAGTATGATGTTGGATAGAAGAGAAGAAGAGGAAATGGGCAACAACTGTTTAATGAATAGAGAGTTACAGGTTTCAAGATGAACTACATGTGTGTGTTTGTGTGTGTGTGACTGATTGTAGCATAACAGTAAGAAATACTAAAAACCAATGAAGTGTGTATTTGCACATACACACAGTACAATGTACTGATAACAATGATCAGTTTTATGCTATATGCCTTACCACAAAAGAAACTGAAGAAAATGTCTAATATTAAATGCACTAAAAATTATATAATAATTATCTTGTGTAACTATAATAATAAAGTATGATTTATCATTTTTGAAATCATCTTTAAAAGCTCTTAGTACCCTAAATTTCTTCATATAATCATTTGGTACAGTCAATAAAAACTGTATATCTGTGAAGGGGTATTTAAAGAAAATTAATTTTAGGTGGACACAGAAAATTCAGAAATAGGTCCATATTTCTGGATCCTTTATTCTGGATCAAGCTCAGAGTTTGGAGGACTGAATTTTAATGAAAATGGATGGGAAAGGTTTGAGGGAATAAATTTGAAATTCTAACACTGTTTACAAAAGCAACATAGAATCATTCTAGATCAAAATTAATCAAAATAATCAGGAAAGCAGCATGGGCCATACCGAGCAAAGGCAATAATGTCATGAGGCAAAAAGAAAATTCATAGAAATAGGCTAATTTAAATTATAGAGCTCATTAGAAACAAGTCTAAGTTATTGGCCAAGCTACAATAAATAATTAATAGTAAGTTTCCATGTGGTTATTTGGGAGCTGGCACATAAGACAGAAAATCTGCCTACATATGATCTCTGCATTAACAATCTTATAGAACCCTATGTTAGGGTTTCTATTGCCATGATAAATTCCATGACCAAAAGCAAACTGGAGAGAAAAGGGATCTATTACATTTCATAGTTTCACATCATATAGTCTGTCATGGATGGAAGTCGGGGCAAGTACCTGGAGGTAGGAACTGATGCAGAGCCCACAGAAGAGAGCTGCTTACTGCTTGTCTTCATTGGCTTTTTTAGGTTGCTTTGTTATACACCATTAGGACCACTTGAACAGGGTCCTTTCATATCAATCATAATCAATACAATACCCCACAGACTTGTCTACAGACCAATCTTATAAAAGCATTTTCTCAAGAAGCCCTTTTTCCAGGTATGTACAGGTCTGTATCATGTTGACAAAAAAAAAAAACTAACCAGGACAAACCCTTAAAACAAGAGTCTATAAGTAGATAGACAGGCATGATGCAACTTTAGAGAGAAAATATATATTTCTACTCAAGCAACCCATATATTTGTTAATTCTACTTAGAAAAGATCAATTACATTTGGCATTTAAAACGTTTAGAAAAAAATACAAATAAGGCCCAAGACTTGAAAAGAATTATAACTTAATTTTAAATAATGGCTTCAATATATTAAATGAAAGGAAAGCAAACTTAAAGATGAACTCAATATAGCAGAAAATAATTGTAATAAGTTTAGGGCTGAATGTGTAGTTCAGAGGTAGAGTAGTACTTCTCTGGTATTACGTATGAAGAAAGACATGGGTTTAAACCCAAGACACGACTACCCTATGCACATATACATAAAAGGTAGGTATGTACACTCTGAGATAACTTTGAAAAACAACAAAAAACAAAAACAAAAGCAAAGGGGAATATGCTTGTTCTCTTCAGTAGGAAATCTTGTCTTACCCTCCAGGAACCCTGTCAGGACGGCCACTGCTAACACAGCTGGCTCCGTAGCCCGTGCAATCTCCACACACTGTGCATACCATGCACTGCTCCAGCTTCCACTTATGCATGCCTGGAGGGCACATCATGGACTTCTCATCTTTTTCATCTAGTTCTTCTTCCAGGTCTTCATCCATTGCTGTTGCCATATTTTCAACTCCAAACCCTGTTTGACAGATCAGTTTATCATTTTATGTAGATTATTTCCATGTTTAAAAACAAGTATTTCCCACATTAAGAACATACATAAAACCTGCTATAATCAAAGTTACTATTTACTTAATCTTATTCCTCATCAAACTTATTCATTTATCTCTTATGTTAGCATACAACCTAAGGCACAGACAGACAAGGTACCTATGTCTAATCAAGAAATCTGCTTAGGGCTACAGAAGTGGCTAAGTCATTAAAAGGCTAGGCTCACATAGCCAAGCAAGTATCCTTGTGGTATGGTACAGCATTCTTTGGACTCATGCCCAGGAGTAGAATAAATGGGTCTATAGATAGATTTGATTTGTAATATTCTAAGAAACTGCTATATTGATTTCTAATGTGGCTGTACATGTTTTGCACTCCCACCTGCAGTGGAGGAGTGTCCCCCTTGTTCCACATTCTTGCCAGCACAAGCTGTCACTTGTGTTTTTGACCTTAGCCATTCTGATAGGTGTCAGGTGGACTCTTGGAGTCGTTTTTATTTGCATTTTCCTGATAGCTAAGAATGTTGACCATTTCTTTAAGTTCTTCTCAGCTATTTGAGATTTCATTTTAGGTAGAATACATGATTAAACAAAGAGGATAATATTTGTTGATAGCCTACTGCCAAAGAATAGTTAAAACTGAAGATAACCATTTGAAAATACTGTTTTCCATGAATAATTTAGTCATCAAAATGTTTAATCAAAGAAGTACTACTACTATTTATGTAGATTTTTAAAATATTAAACAGGTAGGAACATCACTTGCTCAAAAACTAAAAATATTATTTATTTTTGCAAAGATAGACTTTTATCAATAGTTATAAAATAAAAATGTAGGGGTTTTTTAATTTATAAGAAATCAAAGAGTCATTCATTTAAAAGTGTTTTTAATTGTTATGTATGTAAGTTTTGCCTGCATGTATAAAACATGTACCAGGGTGTCAGACTCCTGTTACAGATGGTGTGAGTCACCCCACGATGGGGGAGACAGCACCTGGGTCCTCTGGAAGAGCACTGCTGAGCCATCCCTAAGGCCTGAGTCATCCATTTTACAAAGAATAAGATTCTTCACTATGTTCCAAAAACCTAATGAAAAGACACATAATTCTTAATATCTGAAAATTAAACTCCTACCTTTCCCTCCTTGGTTCATAGCACCGGTGTCTCGTCCACACTGTCCTTTATTATTTACACCAAATGTCCAAACCTCCCCATTCTTCATTAAAACACAAGTGTGAGCTTTGCCCATTGCTACCTGAGTTACAAAATGGCCTTTCAAATCAGACACTAAACCTAGAAAAAAAAAGATACAAAATTAACAAAAACAACAAAAATCATTCTGTACCTAGAACAACTTCAATGCAGAACTTGTTTTCTTGGGAAAAATAATTCACCACAAGGAAATCAGATGATTGAACTACTGGTAGATAATTATCAAAAACATTACATGTAGTTGGGACAAATCTTTCCTGTAACATTATTTCCAGATAACTTCTCCTGCCTGCTTTTTCCAAGTGCCAATACCCTTGAACAGTATTCAGAAGGGCCAGTCCCTCTCAAATATCTACTACAGGTGCAAGTCACTCATGAACCTGTTTAGACTTCCCTCAGGAAGAAAAAAAAATAGTAAAACATTCATAATAGTATAATGAATCAGTGTTGTTTTTACAAAACCTGTAAGATTTTATAAAACAGTAAGAGTATTTATTGTAAAGGCACATGTTAATTTATTTACTTCCTGTAAATAAATTCAAGTGCATTCAAGTGTATACGTGTGTCCATGACACACATGGTGAGTTGGAAGACAACTTATAGGAGATGGTTCTCTCCTTTCATTCACTGCCTGAGTCTTGAGGATTGACTAGGTCATTAAGCTTAGCAGCAACTGCCTTTTCATGATGAGTTACCATCAGCCCTCAAAATGATGTTTTTGAACTCCTAATTCTTTCCTTCACAATCCACCCCAGTAATTCCTCAACTTCCTTCATGTTATTTTCAGTATGCTTTTCATATCCATTTGCTACCCTTATTCGCAATAATTTTAAAATTACAAAAACATCCTTAGCCTTATTAAAAAGTAATAATAGTAACAACTAAAGAGTTAATTTTCTAAGATATAGTAAAAACATTTCTAAAACTTAAGGAAATTATTTAAGTTGTAAAAATTCTTAATTTCAGTATGTAGCACACTTGAAAAAATAGGTATAATACATTTTCCATGGAACAAAGTTTGGTACTAATACCAGATGATTATATACTGAGCTCTTGTATGTTCTAGGTTTTGTGCAGAACATTTCTTAAATGTTCTTATAGACTTACAAAAATAAACTATGAAGTGGGTACTATCCTTGTCCTCTTTTTTTTGGGGGGGGGCAAAAGGAAAACTGAAAGTTAAGTAAAGGTTATCCAAGTAAAAACAGCTAGTAATAAATCTGACTGTCTACAGTCTTTGAACAACACCCACAAGTCTACCACGAAAAACTCTCTCTCTACAAAAAGGCAGGGAGCTCTTGTCTGGTCCATCCAAACACTTACACGTTCACGCTCGAGTTCTATTAGTATTTTAGAATGCAGCAGTTATACCGAACATTTTAAAAACACTAATGTGCTACCCCAAAAGTCTGATTGACTGTAGCAATTTCAGCCCACTGAGAATCTGAATGTTACCACATGAAGTCAGCACTTCTACGCTATGACCTAGGAGCGGTTCCAGCTAATAATTAACTGCTATAAATTTTCCACATGCTTGATTTCTCCATCCTTGCTTGGGACAATCACTTAACTTTCCAGTCATAAACTTCATTTATTCTGGCTTCCTTTTTACAGCAAAATTCAAAGGCATTTTATACGGGTCTCATGTAAAATCTTCCCAAGTGGGATGACTCATTCACTATACTCTTTCCTAATTACTAGGGGGAAAATCCAGCAACCAAGTAATATAAGGCTATCAGATTAGAACTTATAAAACTTCTATCTACTTCTATCTCGCATATCCACTTCTTAAATTTTAGGTTTAGCAGTCAGGCACTTGATAAACTGATAAATCTTGAGACTTTGATATTATTGACGTTAGATATTACAGTAATAAATAAGGAAAATACTACTCCACTGTCTAAATGAGGAGACAGAGAATTCAATAATTTTTAATAAGCTGTTATAAAAACTGACTGCTGATAGTGACTAACACTAACCCGAAGTATTGTTACATGAACTCTTTAGTGGGAAGGGAAAGGAGAAAGCTTTCCAGAGAAAGTGGCTAAGGGAAAGTTGTGTCATCAAGCTCAAGACCAACTGTGTATGAAATGAATGTCAGATCTTTAGCAACAAAATACAATATAAAACATATTCCCCGAAGTTTTACATTTGAATAAAAATGCCATGTATACAGAGAAAGCATACTACAAATGTTAATTTTCTAGACACATCTATGTTATGCCCAATGATTCATATTGGAATCTTTTTTTGCATGAAAGTAAATTGATTGTTAGATTTTTAACTTACTTGAACTATCAGAATAAATAGCATCTTTCCCAAACATGTATAGTTCTCCATCTTTAGAAATAACAGAGCTACTTCCATTATTACAGGCTGTGTACACCACAATTTTTCCATCCATTTTAATAATCTTTTTAGGTTTATAGGGTTTTGACTGCCGCCTGCTCTTAGCTAAAAAGAACAAATAAAATGAATGTAAGGTATCTATATGCAAATAGTAACAATGATATGAAACCAAATAAAACAAACAATTTGTTTACCTTTTTGATACACTTCAGTAAGTCTCAGAAAGGCTGGGGTTTACCACCAAGCAGATTATAATGAGGACCTTGTTAGTCTCATGCAGTCAATTAATATTTAGGCTATTACTGATAGATCTTCTTTCTTTGTAATGTAGTGAAATTCCCAAAAGGAAACACCAGTTTCCAATAAAATGGGAGTTTGAATCTCTACATTAACTTTTATCCACACAATTGCCACAACTTACACACCATCCTAACCCCCACAATATACACTTTTATCACCTTTTTTCTTCACAAGTCAATGTTCTTGTAAAGAAAAATGATACACATATGAAAAAGAACAAATAAATGGAAATATGAGTGATTAAAAAGTCACCATTCTCAAAAATTCTAGCATCAAAATAAGTCAAACATGGGATGTCAACCACCTGTTCATTTGGTTAATCAATTTCCTGCATGCTTTCAGAATAAAACCATATTGTTAGGCTATATTTTAAAATACCACTATGGATTTCATATGGCTTGACACTGATACACATCTTGGAACTAGTTTACATGAATGCTCTCTAAATGTCCAGGTTTCTAGGAGACGGTAATAAACTCTGTGGCTTTTTAAAGCGCTGTCTCAGGGTAACTTGAATTTTCACTTAATTTTCCATTATGTATTGAGTTCAAAAAACTAATCCCTACAAGATGCTACTCCAAGGAATATGAAAACTTATTTGAGAGAAAAATGATGCTTTGAAGAAGAATATAAACAGAAAAAAATATCAGATCAAATTATATTTTCATTGCAGAGCAAATGATTTCCTCACAGATAAAGAATTCCACAGTTATCCACAATTATCACCTATGAACAAAGTTACATAAGGTTTATCCTTCTTTTGAAATACATGGTCCTTGTTAAGTTTTAGTTTTTTTAAGTAACCTACTAGAATAATTAAATGAAAAAATCACCAACCACCTATTCTCAGGACAGTCTTGTATCCATAAAGATAAAAATTCATTCACAAGAACTGCAGAGTGAAATAGACAACCCCATTTTCTTAGCGCATGCTTAACTGAACAAGCCCCATACACACATAGATTGCCGAGGCCAGTGCTGCTGAGAGGATCACACTAACATGCATAATGGCCACTCTCAGGGACTTACTTGACTCTCCGTCTTCTCCTTTACTTGCAGATCCTGTAAAGAACACACTTCCATCCTCTGCAACCAAAAGGGCATGCGAGCCGTCATGTCCAACAGAGAAGTGCACAATCTTGGGAGATTTGGTAATTGGTAGCTCAACCCATTTTCCTGCTGAAGGACCACCTTGTTTGATTCCAAGACTCTGGTACTTGCCAGTGTAATATATCTTGTATGTTAAAAAAAAAGAAAGAAAAGAAATATAAGACTTTCTTTGGAATGGTGCCACAGGATTCACAAGAAAGAAAAGTAAAAGCTTCCATATTTTATTGAAAGGCAAAAATAATGAAAACTTGACAATTTTATAGTATTCAAATTTCATGACCTGAGGGAGACAGAAATTGATGCACTCAAATTTTTTATATGTATTCTGAATAGTTAAATTTTTTTAAATTTTTATAATTATATTTCCATGATTATATTCATAGGAGGAAATCCATAAAATTTGTTACTAACTTTCCAAGTTTATAAAAAGTTCCAGGTAAGTATGTGCCTGATAATTTATATTTCTAGAATTACCTTGGTTATCATTCTTTCCTCTTCACATTCATTAGACAAAAAAAAACATTTCTCTATATATAGGTTAACATATACAATGTATAAGTTAAATAAACATGCTTCTATGTTATCTAAATTATAACTTGTATTTGTTTTGGACATTAAAACATTTAGAAATTTTTGATATATCAAAATAAACGTAAAAATACAAACTTAAACTAATTCAAAAACTAACAGAATCCATAATTAAATACTACCAAAACTATAACTTTTAAAAAAATTTTTAGGGTCTTATATGTCACTACTCATGCATACTATCAGTTTCAACAGGAATAAAATTTTACCATATAAAAACTAGGACAATATTTAAATATATGAACTATGTGAATTAAATAACAATTTCTACTGCCTCAAGGAGAAAAACTTAACTTTTGAAAAAAAGTAAGTGATTTACCTTTCCATTTGCTGTTTTCATCAGTGCAAACTCTCGTCCTGCACCAAGTATTGCTGACTCCTCATCAAATCCTGTGCCTTCAATAAGACAATACTATTAAATATGACTACATTTCTAACATAAGCAATTCTAATTACCACAATATACGCTATCAAATAATTTCAGTCAATTCAATTAGTATTGTTAAAACAAAAACAGTCTGGATATGGTGGCATACTTCAGCTGAGGCTTGGGAACATGCTAGGCTACTTAGAAAGACTGTCACAAAATTAAACAAAACAAAACAGAGTAAATATCATCACTTGCTAAAGTTTTTGAAGATATAATGATAGGCCCACAACTTCAAAAATAAAAGTTGTTCTAATCTTGATATATTTTAAATTACTACCAAATAACAATTTATAACAAAACATTAATAATTCAATGTCACTAGTAGTCAGTGAATTAAGGTATTAAAATATTTTTCATTAAACATAACATAGTAAACATCATAAGATGTATATATTTTACCTCATTTGCTCTTCATAATTATATTACCCATTTTTTAAATGAACAAATTTAAAGCTTAGGAGTTCATCCAAAACCTCTAGCTCTATGGTACTGAATTATAATATGTAGGTATAAATTTTCAGAATCTTTGTCCTGAGCTTTTTTTGTAGGAAAACTTCCTAAATTTAAAAATATGTGTACATACATGCATACATTTTCAAACTGTAAATTAGCCTTTTCTCTGTAGTATAATTTAAGATGTTTGGCCAATCTTACAAGCAACCAACGATTCTATGAGCTTTTAAAATGGAAAATTTGAGCTCAACTTGGCAATTTTCCCATGGAAAGAAATATATACAAAAAGAAAATATGTGAGATTGAAAAACTAATGGCAAGATTATTAAACTCCCAAAGATGAAAAATGTAAAAGGCAGAACTTGTATAGATTCCCTAAGTTACAGAACTGCACTAATAAATCTCCAGTGGGGTTAATAAATGACACCAAGCATTATCCATCCATAATCCTTAATAAACATTTATTTTGTTTTGCCTATTCAAATTGATAGTGGCAAGTATTATTACTAGTTACTTTTCTTAACACTTTCTAATAACTTGTCTATTTACAGGCTGCATTTCCTGATTACTTCTATATATTAACCAAATTTTTGTTTCAGAGTAACAGGCACAATAATCACTAAATTACGAGTCGAACTGATGAGTACACAGAGTTTTTAAAAGTAATAAAAAAGAAACACTTATTTTATCATCTTACTTATTATATGCAAATCCTTTTCCAAATCAAACAGTGATATTCCACAGGCATGTAAGCACTTCCTGGCCAGTTTAAGCTGTAATTCTTGTTGTAGTACAGGTTCAGTGCTTGTGGCAAAAATTCTCACAACAAAGCCATCCTTAAAAGAAAAAAAAAACAGAATATTACATTGCATAAATCAGTCTTCTGGAACTTAATAAAAACCAAGTAATTTAAGAAAAAGTGGTTTATTCACAACTACTGATGATTCCAAGAACTTACATCTCTTGAAGCAGCTATCTGATTAATATACTCTCCATCAGTAAATAAAATATTTTGACCTTCAGTGTGGCAGTCTATATAAATGAAAGAAAAAGTAATTATATTACACAACAAATAAGCCAACTTGTGGAATTATTTTAATCCTCTGCTGAAGTCAGAATGAGAATTCTTCACACGATAAGAATAGACTTATACTCAAAAAAAAGCCTTTTTAAAAATGAGAATTACAAATTAAGAAAAAAATTTTCAACTAAGAGTTCTGGTCGCACGTTATGCTTACATTCATAAAGCTTGCATAATCAAGGATCTGAGAGCCTACCTAATTTCAAAATGTATTAGTATCAGGTACAGTCTGAGAGCTGAACATGCATCTTGATAAACAAATAATGTTGGTTATGATCATTTCAATACAATCACATGCAATGTAGGCAACATTACCACCAGACATACATTACATTACAGTCATTAGTGTCAAGGAAATACAGAGAGATCTAAAGCTTCTGTATTTGAAATCTATGGTGTCCAGCTGCAGATATCCCTTGCTTTACAGAATAAATGTCAAAACTACTTATATATTCCCCATGTAGAAAGTAAATGAGTATTACAGCAAATTTAGTATATATAATGGTCTCGACTTTCTAACTTTATCCTTCTCATATCCAACAAATCTATACTCATCTTACTTTTTGTCTCAAAACAGCCAAATATCTCAGCTAACACCCATATTTGCCAGCATTGAACATATCTCTATAAATAAACAGTGCACTGTACATGTTGATTAAACTATAATTGTGACAAGGGATACCAGTATCACAGAAGGACACTGGAACATGTGTTAGTGACTGCTGCTAAATAACACAAGACTATAAGCAAAAAACAAGATCTGTATAAATTGTATCCTATGAGAAAACAAGTACTCAGCAAGCAAGTCTAAAAGCACACACATACTTTCTACAGTAACCATGGAGAACTAGGATGAACCTCTCCATTAATCACAATACAAAAAAGAAAATTCATTTCTAGTTCAACCTGAATCAACAAAACATAAAAGTCTGGTTTTTGGAATATGGCAATGGAGCCCACCCAAATAAGCTAGATCTTTGCCCAAGAGCTTCATACTAGCATACTTCCTTATTATAAATATGCAAAACACAGGCAGACCCTTACCAAATAGAGAATTCAGTGATCACAAACTGGAAATAGAAACTGGGAGACAAGGCCCACTGGTAGCCCAAGAGACTTGGTAATCAAAGAGAGGAGAAATCGAAAGAAAGAGTTCCTAGTCCACTGTACAGAATACAAAGAGGCGCAAGAAAGATGCTTCTCAAGCTCTAAGCAGTAAGATTTTAAACTAAAAAGCAAAGAAGAAAAACTCATTATAATTTCAGATAAACGCAGGGGTGAGGGAATGAAGTGGCGCAAGAAGAGTAGCAAAACGGCCTCATATTCTGAGGCACCCTGTCACCAGACATGGACAGTAAATGACACAAAAACACAATCTGAAAGAAAATTGAAATATAAAGAATACAATGTCATTCAACAAGGGGTGTTCATCCACCCTGCAGTGAAATAGCTATGAGACTAACTAGAATATGAAACTGGATGAATCATCAATTTATGTTCACTCTAAACATGGCATCCATTAGCACCTACAAATCTGCCAGTTTCCTACTGCTCTTCGTGATGGAAGGCTAGAGAGAAGAGTTGTCTCTTCCCAGGGAGAAAGCAAATGGCTTTACTGAAGAAAACGCATTCCATGCCAAAGAAATGAGCAAATGATAACATGCTTCTTCAGGATTGAGGGCTGAGTCTTCTTCTCAGGTCATATCAAGATTTTCTCTTGATCCTTTCTTTATCCATTGTGTAATATTTTAAGGCAGCATCTTCAGGAATATATTAAGCAACATCTGCAAGCTTGGAAGACACACAATCTGGGACTATTCTCCCAAAGTTTGATTTGTTCTTCACTGTGAGCACAGCACATATTTATGAAACACAGAAAGCCACACTTGTATGATTAAAATTTGCATTAATGTTAAATGATGCAGAATTTAAACTGAATAAAGACACTGACAAATCAATTTTAAATATGGTGAATTAAAAAACACTTTTTAGGTAGTTATTTTTAAGTTTTCCTTTTAGTTACAGTCTTTATGAATGAAATGGGCAGAAGTTACTCTTTTGTACCAATCTACTTAGGAAAACAGGTCTTGTCAATAAAGAACTTTTCTTCTATAACATCATCCTAAAATAAATGGTACAGAGGAGAGAGAAAAGATGATCTTCCCATTGTAATTTTTGTACCAAACCCCCCCCAACAAAAAGAAAAGACAAAGAAAGAAAATTGGAAGACTTCCATTTCAATATATAGTAATCAATAAAACACAATTTGTAATAATAAAATGATGCTGCAAAAGTTTAAGACCTGAAAAAAATTCCATAATAAGTGAAAGGGTAAGTTCAAAAACCATGTAGAATATGATCATTTTTACGACTATATACATATGCTTATAAGTTTTATGGGAATATATATGTTTTTACAAAAAATATTTTTCAGATCAGTCAGGCATGACAAATACATGCCTTTAATGCCAGCACTCAGAAACAGGTGTATCTCAATGAGTTCAAGGCCAGCCTGGTCTACACAAGTTTCAGGCCAGGTCAGTCAGAGCTGCATAGTGAGACCTTGTCTTAAAAAAAAAAAAAAAGGAAGAAAAGAAGAGAAGGAATAAAAAGAAAGAGAGAATCTCTCTCTCTCTCTCTCTCTCTCTCTCTCTCTCTCTCTAACTTTTAAATCAGTAGAAGGCAGAAGAGGAGAATGATATAGAGAAACTGGAACTAGGGGTAGAAATATATTTAAAATATATGACATACATGTATAAAAATGTCCTAAGGAGACCCACTGTTTTGTGCAACAAATATATGCTGATACTTAAAAACATTTCTCAATTTGTTATTATTAAACAAATGACACAACCCAAGTCGTATTCAAAAAACAAAAAGTGGACTCTGAAAAGAGCTATTACAGGATGATTTTGTGAGGCCACTTACACAGACATGCAATGTTTCATTTGTTCTACGATGGTGTCTAGATATTACTTTGGGAAAATGCTATAATACAAAAGTCCAAAACATTTTCTAATGAAGCTATAACAATACCTTAAAACTTGACAACCAGACAATAATCAGCTCTCTCTCAATGTGTTCTTTTTTAAAAAATAAATCTCACATTTTTAAGAGAGCAAATACTTAGGAATATTTGAATGCTTGCCATGAGATTAACAAATACACTGAATATTTAAGATTTTAATGTGACCAACTTTAGAAAGCAGCAATGGTATAAGCAAATTTAAAGAGTTTCCAACAAAGAATATTTGTACATTTACCTAGTGCCTCAGAACTCAGACAGCATGTAGTATAACTGCATGGACTAATTGGATTGTGCCCAAAGTCTGTCAATCAGAGCCGTAGTAAGAAGTGTGCCCGATGGAATGTTCAGTTTCCTGACCACCTTCAGCACTATCACTACAAGTCCTTGAAGACAGAGGAGACCCCCTAGTGCACTGTTAAGGTGATAAATAACCAAAATTCCTCTGGTACTGGGCAATGTGAGCATTAAAGTAGTGGTTCTAGTAAAGGCAACAAAATAACATTACCCTGCTAAGGGAGCAAATAAAGTCTTGATGGGTAATGGTAGGATGTTAGAGCATGTAGATGGGTATGAATTTGGAAATAAATATTAAACTTCATTTCACTTTGTTTCTGATGTCTAGTACCTTCAAATGTATTCATTTATTGTAGGTTGTAAAATTTTTACATGTCACAATACTTAAAAATTCATTTTTAAGCAAGATATATTCTTTGTTAATTACCATTTACATGTATAAAAATTCTAGCATGGATGTTTCTTAAAACTACTTATGAAGAAAAATATGGTTGGTTAAAACATACCTGGTAACATTACAGTACCATCTTGTTCCAGTGTTTCAGGACTTATTCTTATGGCTGTCATACTGTGGTTATTCACATCTCGATATAATAAATAACCCTGGAAATAAAAATATTATATATATATTCATTACAAAGAGAAAAAGCAGCTGTATGGCTGTGTATATTTTGTTGATGCACAATAAATTAATAAAGCTATCTAAGGGATAGAAATGATTAAAATTTAAGAACAGGAGTCTATTTTAGATGGAAGGCAACTGAGGAAGAACTTAAGGTCAACCTCTGGCCTGTACAACAAGCACATGCCATATGCATACACACCCATATATCACAAACACTTGCATGAGTGCACACACACCACACATACATAATAAATTTAACTCTTAAAACTAATACACTGGTCATATTATCTCCTAGATAAAACATAAGTATAAATTAATGAGGCACATGTTTAGGCACACTGGGTTTTAAAAGACAATCACTTTAATATAAATTTTCAAAATACCTCAATAATTGATATAGCAGAATAATTCTTCACATGCGGTTTGAATGAGAATGTCCCCTATAGGCTCATGTTTGAATGTTTGGCCTCCAGTTAGTGGAACTATTTGGTAAAGATTAGTAGGTATGGCCTTGTTGGAGGAAGTGTGTCACTAGGGGTAGGCTTTAAGTTTTCAAAAGCCTACCCTACCTCTCTCTCTCCTTTCCTCCCTCCCTGTCTCCCTCCTTCCCTTCCTTCCTTTCTCCCTTTCTCCCTCATTTCCCCTCTTCTCTCACTCTCACTCTGTGTCGGCCTGCAACTTGAGGATCAGATGTGAGCTCTCAGCTAATTGCTTCAGCACCATGCCTGCCTGCCACCACACTGCCCACCATGACTGTCATGTACTAGCCCTGTGAAACTGGAAGGAAACCCTAATTAAATGTTTTCCTTGATAAGTTGCCTTGGTCATGGTGTCTATTCACAGCACCTGAACATTAACTAAGACAACGTGACAATTTCTTTAGTTTTCAAAGTACTTTCAAATGCCTTTTATCATTTTATGCTGACAGCAGATTCTGTTAGCTCAAGAAGCCATGAAGTATAGGGAAAACTTTACTCTTTATCCTTCCCAAAGGAACATGGGCTTTGTCTTACAGACAGGGAAACAACAGAAATAGATATTTCTGACTCATTCTCTCCATCTTTCTTTCATTTACTTTTCTTCGTGAGAGGAGGAGTGACTGTATCTGGTGCTGAAACATTAAGAACAGACTGACGGTGCTGACTGCAGAAGAGACAGCATTCAGAAAGCACCATGGGGTTTATTTACTGTTTTCATTATGTTGTGAGTTTTTGCATGCATCTCTAGCAAGTGCTGTCCCCTAAAAAGTGTTTGCTAGAAGGAACAGGATCTAGACATAGAATGCAAGAGTTTATGGCAAGGAGTCCTAATTTGGTTTCATAAGTCACTTACTCATTTTCAATTCAGATTTGCTAATGCAAAACGTGGTCTTTGATTCTTAGCCCCAGATTTGCTTAAAGGAGAACTCCAAAGGAGGTATTTTCAATTTCCCCTCTGAAGGTAAACAACAGAGCTAAGTAAACTGATTTGCCTTTCGTCACTCAGCTACTAAAGCAGAGCTAGAATTATAATTGTACCACCTATGATTCTGAGTTTACACTCCTTATCCTGCTCTGTACCATTACCTAGCAATATTAATAAAAATACACCATTCCTGTATAAATTCATTCAACAAGCACAAACCATATGTTTTAAAAGGGAAGATAATTTCATTTATTAAGGATATTTTCCTACCTGGGCATACCCTAACCAGGATTTTTTCTCTTTTCTGTTTCTGATACGGGACGTAGAATTATATATATGGCCCTGTAAAATAACAAAAATTTATCTAAGTACAGATTAATAACTAAAAAAACAATAAAATAATAAAATACATGAGTAATATTAATATATGCATTTCAATTATATTTTTAGAGTAAAACCCAAAATTAGTACTAAAGGGTTTAGAAACAGAATATAACTCAATTACTGAGATATGGCTATTATTGTTATAATCAAGAACTGTACAGAATTACATTACCCTAACTGTTCCACTGTATCCAGAGCCTATTTTGTATAATCCATCCTTGCATAAGAGGTAAAGAAAAAATCCATCATTCTGAAGCAAACACTGGTCATCTTCATCAACAGATACTTCTTTTAATGGCCATTTGTGCATTAGAGCTGCTTTCTTAATGCCATTGCTAAACCAGTCCTGGATTTGAATCTTTCCAACCAAAACTGCCTGTACACTTCTCTGTAGTGAATTTAGTATCGTTGGCACCTATTCAAAAGAGAAGAAATCAAAAGACAATTTAAATTGCTCTCAAACACAAAACAGGCAAAATAAAGATATTATTTATGACAAAACAAGTTATAAAGATTGATGGATGTTTGGCAGGCTTGCAAAGGTACAAACTAAAAGTTCATCTATAAGAAGTCACCCTCAAGCAAATGGGACTTTAAGGATTCTATCCCTTCCTTCTATATAAAGTCTTGGCTAGGATGCCTTGTTCTCTGTCTTTACTATCTATCATTACTTTGTGGAAATCAGACCATGGTAACATACTCTGTATTCTTTGTTTTATTAAGCTATACATTGTTCTCTGTTCCCCTCTCTGCCTCTCCCCTCAAATTCAACCCTCTCCCAATGGTCCCCATGTCCCAATTTACTCAAGAGATCTTGTCTTTTTCTACTTATCATGTAGATTAGATCCATGTATGTCTCTCTTAGGGTCCTCATTGTTGTCTAGGTTCTCCAGGGTTGTGATATTTAGGCTGGATTTCATTGCTTTACATCTAAAAGCCACTTATGAGTGAGTACATATGATATTTGTCTTTCTGGGTCTGGGTTACCAGACTCAAATGATGTTTTCTAGATCCATCCATTTGACTGAAAATTTCAAGACGTCATTATTTTTTTCTGCCATGTAGTACTCCATTGTGTAAATGTACCACATTTTCCTTATCCTTTAGTCTAGGAGAATTTAGGATGTTTCCAGGTTCTACTTATGACAAACAATGCTGCTATGAACATAATTGCGCACATGTCCTTGTGGTACAATTAAGCATCATTTGGATATATACCCAAAAATGGCATTGCAGGGTCTTGAGGAAGGTTGTTTCCTAACTGAGAAATCGCCACACTGACATCCAGCTTGCACTCCCACCAGCAGTGCAGGAGTGTTCCCTTTACCCCACATCCTCTCCAGCATAAGTTGTCATCAGTCTTTTCATCTTGGCCATTCTCACAGGTGTAAGATGGAATCTCAGTGTTGTTTTGATTAGCATTTCTCTGATGGCTAAGGATGTTGAGCATTTCCTTAAGTGTCTTTCAGCCA
>LOEQ01003627.1:144648-158966 GCA_001685075.1 Bramus lutescens | reverse complement strand
TTTTCCAATTCTGTAGGCTGTCATTTTGTCTTGTTGACCATGTCCTTTGCTTTACAGAAGCTTCTCAGTTTCAGGAGGTCCCTTTTTATTAATGTTTCTTTCGATGTCTGTGCTACTGGGGTTATATTTAGGAAGTGGTCTCCTGAGCCAATACATTCAAGTGTACTTCCCACTTTCTCTTCTATGAGGTTCAGTGTGGTTGGCCTCATGTTGAGGTCTTTGATCCATTTGGGCTTGAGCTTTGTGCATGGTGGTAGATATGGATCTATTTTCATTCTTCTATATGATAACACACTGTTTTATTATACACTCCATTTCTTATTCTCTATCCATAGTTGTTTCCTCTTTTTCTTATGGATTCTATATAATTTCTTTCACTTTTATCTTTAGCTCACTATTTGCATCTTCAACCATACTACCACTATTTAACCCCCTTCAATTTTCTAATTGTAGTTATTTGATTTTTCACCTCCTTGAGTTCAATTTCATTTTTTTCTAATGTGACTATGTCTTATATTGTATTCATTAATCATAGTTTAAATATTTGGAATTTTTTTCAAAATCCATTTGCTATTTTCATGATACAGAATTAAACACATGCAGCTTAAATCAAATGATGTGCATTACTTGTACATCAACCATAGAGAGATCAAAATATTAAATAACTTAAAAATTTAGAGAATTTCTGCTGACAGAATGAAGAAAAGTTCAACTTGGCACCTTCTAAATTTCTTAATACCTGGATAGTTTGGCAAGCATGACTCCCATTGTTGGTTAGTATAGCAGAGATGGCCTGGAGTGTCCTTCCAGTTTCTCCCCAAGAAGCCACCAGACTAAAGAGGCAAGCACAGGAGAGTGCTGTGAGGGACTGTCCTGTGCTGTCGTTCATCCCAGTACTCCGAACAGTAATTTCCAAAAGGAGCTGGAAGAGAGACTCTGTGGATAAAACAAGATTCAGTTATACTCATTTGAGTTGCAGAGAAATATATATGTTTCACTATATATAAAATTTAAGGCACCTCGAACTATTATTTTGTAGTAGCTTTTGTTTAGTCAACCCACTCCACAATTAAAGCATTTATATAACAAGGGATCAGAAAACATTTAGTTCTATCCCTTACTTTGGTAACTGAAATAATAAAAATGGTCTAAGGGGTATATAACTCATTTATCTTAAAAAACTATCCAAGATCACAGAACAAATATCTTTCTCCTTTAATGAGTAATGCAACTGAGACCAAGGCAGATGAAAAGATTTTCCCTTATTCATAAAGCTATTTAGTGACAGAGTTGAAAAGGGAACACATGCTTATTCTGTTACCACACCAGGCACCTCAATAACACCCAAGACAGAATCAAATACTGCCTGGGCTTTCTTCAGCAGAGAGAAAAAGAGGAACTGAAAACTCTTAGAAAGAGAAACAGCAGAGACACTGAAAAGACAAGTCAGACTGACAGAAAACCCTGGCAGGATAGAGGGGAGTAGGAAAGAAGAAGGTAGTTCTCTGAAAACTGGAAGATTTTTGTTATTCATTCAGTAATTCAAAGACACCTAGTGATCATTTCTCATCAATTCTTCACCTTCCTAATCCCAAATGAAGCTGTGTATTTTCTTCTTAATTAATTCTTCAATTTTCATTATCTTACCATATCATCCTAATCCATGGCATCTACTACCAGTGGCTAACTGAGCTAACAGAAAAACGAAAAAGGTTAATATAAATTAACTTTTACCATTCCTTTTCATATATTTATAGTCACAGAATTTTCAAATCAAAAATCTAGTTTCCTGCTTAAAATACGCTCAATATTTGGTAAATTCTGTCCTCTTTCCTTCCTCTCCTTTGTGATTTTTTGTTCTCTTTTTACTTGTCTTTTCCATCTATCATTCCCTCTCTTTCCTTTAAAATATTATCATTTCTTCTTTACCTTCTTTAGCTGTCTCCCCACTCATCCTCCCTCTAAAAATTATGTTTCAGTATTCTATCAGTCATTCACCAAATACAGAAGTCTTCCTGCATATGGACACACTCTAAGTTGGAAAAGCATACTGTCAAACAAGACAAAGAAATGTCGCTGTCCTTAAAACCTTAGATTTAAGATGAAGAAAATTGTTAATAATTTAAATAAGTATTTTTGCAATAAATTATTTTTGTTATTTCTAATTTTAAATTCTCTCTCTGTGTGAGTGAGTACATATGTGTGCATGCCATGGTGCTTATGTGGAGGTCACAAAACAATTTTCAGGAGTCACTTCTTTCCTTCTGTGTGTGTCCTGGGGATCTAATTCAGGCTTTTGTGTGGCAAGCGCTTTACCAGCTGAGCCATCTCATCAGTCCAACGATAAATTATTTTTAATGATTTATTTTAATTGTGTGTGTGTGTGTGTATGCACATGTGAATGTAGATGCCTGTTGGATCCCCTAGAACTGGAGTTACAAGAGGTTGTGGACTCCCTTGTATAGGTTTGGGAAAACAAATTTTGGCCCATTGTAGGAGCATTATGAACTCTTAACCACTGAGTCATCTCTCCATCCCCAAGGAAAATATTTTTTAGAACGGGTAATGAGGTAGAGAATGACGTTCTATATTTCCCAGCAATGTAACCCTCTTCTTCCCTTCTTTCTTCCTATGAGGCTTTCCTTCTGTTCACTATATTCTAGGCTTACAAAACTTGCTTCAGTCATTTTTCCCCATCTCAGAGCCTTACTGAATGCTGTTCTCTCTGCCTTAGATACTTATAATCTGGTTCACTCCTTCTTACTCTTTCTTACTTATGTCATCATCACTTATCATCATTACTTCTTATTCATTCTTACTGATGTCATATCTTTAAGGAAGTGACTCTCAGAGTTCTACTCACTACATGCTATCTGTCTACATTTGTAATTACATGTATGTACAATCACTTGATGCCAATGTCAACAACAAAAGAAACACTAGAATACTTTCTTAATACCAAGCTGTTGTACTTTGAATGAGAATGGCCTCCACAGGCTCATATATTTTAATGCCTGGTCCCCAGCTGTTGGAAGTGTTTAGGAATGATTAAGAGGTGTGGCCTTGTTGAAGAAGGTGTGTCACTGGGGACAAGCTTTGAGGTTTCAAAAGCCAATGCCATTCCCAGTTAGCTCTTCTGCCCTGTATCTTGTATGGATCAAGATTTTAAACTTTCAGATACTGCTCCAGGGCCATACCTGCCTGCCTGCCTGCCACCATAATGTTTATGGACTAACCCAAATAAATACTTTCCCACTCATGGTGTCTTATCAAAGCAATAAAAAGTAACTAAGGCACGAGCAAAGAAAAATCTATTAAATTTAAATACTTGAAATATATATTTAATATTAAACTAAATAGAAAAACAGAAGTAAATTCTCTTAATCCCTCCCCTAGGTAAGGAGCTATTGATGACTGACAGATGCTAGGAGGGAGAGTCAGATTTCTCAAGGATGCAGCCCCCAATAAGGTGTCTAGGCTCCACTACATGACCCTACATCCATGCACATAATGGAAACACTAAATGGACTAAGTGGGCTTTGAAAAAAAGAGCACAGAAATTTGGAAGGAAAAAGTGGTGGTAGAAGCATGGAGTGAAAGGTCTGTAGATGGATTTATCAAATCACATTAAATACACAATATTAACAGGATTACTGATGCTACTGTACAACGAGCTGGTGAAATGGTTCTTAACCTAAGCTAACTTTTGTTTGGTAGCAGCAGTTAAGTGCCTTAAGCTGGGGAGAGAAGTATATGCTGTCTTCAATTTTTTCAGGATGTCGCCACTCCTCCATAAAATAAAACAAAGTTAAAATCAAAAACTAAACCACTATATATGACAAACAAAGGAAGCTCTGGCATATAATTAGGTTCTTAAAATGTGGATCTAATAAAATCCAAATATTTTTGGTAGGGCATAGTTGTAGACATCTATTAATTCTAGTAGTTGGGAAGCCAGAGAAGGAGGAGTGAAGTTTAAGGCCAATCTGGGCTACACAGAAGGTCTTTGCCTTAAAAGGAAAAAAGAAAAAAAAAAGAAGTCAGGGGAAAAAAAAGAATTAAGTTGGGGAAAAAAAAGTGAGTAAAGCCAGATACAGACAATATGGAATTAAAATCTAATTCAGTCAACAATGTTGCCCCCAGGCCATCAGTAACAGTATCACACAGAAACTTATTACAATTAACAATGTTTGGTCTAAGCTTAAATATACTGAATGAAAAACCCCACACCTGGATCAAAGATGACTTAGATACATGCTAATTTTGTGAATAATATTTCTATGGTTTTAGGGGTATTTTCTATATTGATAAAATGATCTAGAAAATTCTAGACTGACAGGATATCCATGGTTTAGCATCAGAGAAAAACAATAAGCCAGCTAAAGGGTATGCTTCACCTACATTTCTATCAGTCTGCACAAAGTTCCTGTCTTTCTTATATGGCTATATGCTGAGCCTAGGTTCTTAACATGAAAAGCAAGTAATGTTAAAACTTAAATATAATAAAGAAAAGCTAACATCTTTATGTAAGGAAACTTGCTACTAAGTCAGAAGCTTGAAGAATACAAAAGAAATATCATCTCTTTAAAAGTTAATTGTACCATTTGGGGTCTGTGACACTTACTGCCCACAGACTACGATTTTAACTCCTCTAGAGTAACAAGTGAGTAGGAAAGATGAGCATCTGCTATTTGGACACCGGGATTTGAGTTAATGGGGATTTTAGAGGTTTGATGTTATTCTGTCATCTTGGGGAATTTATGGTTTGTTTCCCCCTATTGTTACAACAACCAAGATTCGACTCTGCATAAACCAAAACTCTTTAGACTATAACTCTAGTAAAACACAGCAAAGAATGGCAAAGTTAACTTCCTGTTTTTCTGTACCCAGTCAAATGTTGCATTTCTTGTTCTTATGCATATTTCCTAAGAGAAGTGGTTCAATTTAAGTGTTTCACTGAAGGCATAAGATCTTACCTAGGACCTCTGGTGGCTCTGATTGGAGGCCTTCTGGCTGCTGGCCTTGAAGCACATTCAGCAAGGCTTGGAGGCTCCTCAAACACAGGGATGGATGAGAAAATCGAGTCTCCTTGATCAGTTCAAAGACTTCACAAAGCCCAACCTCAATGATCTGTTTAATATTAAAATAAAAATACACTTCCTAACATGTAATTGAATAATATTTTCTATAGTCTAGTTTTTGCAAGTTATCTCAAAACCAAATAAAGAGTTATATTTAAATGGAAAAAAAAAAACAAAAAAAGCACTTTTTTCCTGATTTAACATGAAGATTTTGAAAACCATGTAGCTATATACAAAGCAAGAACTTGTGATATTACTTAAATATTGGTTTGGACACAGTGAAGTCATAGCAAGACATAGTGAAACACCCTGTAAACTGGAACTAAGGAACAGACGGCATTCACACAGAAGAAATAGGCTCTGTTAATTTAAAGTACATTTGGTTATATGCAAGTAGCCTTGTTACAGTACTTAGAGCTAAACATAAAGACAACAGAACACATATAGCAAAGGTGACTTTTAAAACTAATTTCATCTCAATCCTTCCCACAACGGTATAATTGCAAAATTATTACTTACAGGCAGTATTCCCTTCCTTTGGGCATGATGAACATGAAAGGAACTGGAAGGCTATTCAGCAAAAAATATCACTTGATATTTTAGTTTAATGATAACAGTCCTCAATGGGCCAAGAAATCCCTGACCCTCTTTAGCAAAAGGAGTGTAAATCTTTAGTTAAAGATTATAAGAGAAAAGTTACAATGAGCTGCTATGGTAGCTTTGGGAGATTAATAAAACACTAGACAATAAAATCCTATTTCTTAGCCAACATATTTTGAGAACCAGATATAAGTTCAGGATGTGGTAAATTATGTGAATGCAGAAGGGACATTAAGAATTAAAATAAGACAAAGTCATAGAAACACCTCAAACAATAATTCTATGCCCAAAACAATAAGATAATATTCTTTCTGATTGGGATTTTACATTAATGTATACATTGCACAGATGCACCCTTCTAAACCCTTGTTTACTGCAGCTCACTAGAAGACTTAAGGAGATAGACTGGGACCTGTTTTCTGAGAGCTTGTAATCTAAGTGGGCAAGTGAGCTGTGCACATAACCCTGACCAACACCACTTCTGTTACAGGATTTATACATTTATGCTGTAGGGATTCCTACCTCCAGTAGCCTTTAAGTTACCTGTCCCTTGGGCGTGGCCTCTTATACTATATATGCCAAGGTAAAGCTCGCGCCTGGCCTCTTTCCTAGCTGCTGGATTCGGTTGCTGCTCCATGTCTGAGCAGAGGATTGTGATCTGTGAGTCTACCCCTAACTAAATAACCTTTTATTATACTCAATTCTGAGCTAGTGAGGGATTTCTTTTTTAGTGTCCTTCTTCACATTTAGTACAACTGACAACACGTATTTTCATTTTCTAACTAAACTGTATCCAACGATGGACAAGGAACATCTGTGCTTAGCTCAGTGCTGAGCAAATATGGAGATACAAATATTATTCACCTAACTACTCACCTGTGTGCAAAAAATATTATAATTCAGAAACAGTTGGGTTTTTTTCAGACAAGGATGAAATTGCAGACAAATCCCAAAGTTCTGTCATTTGTAAGGTTTCTTTAGGGCATAAATATAACTAAGAAGTCAAAATAAGTAATAGGATTGTCCTTACAGAAGTTATCTAAAATCCTAGTCTTGACTATAGTTAAATTTACCCAAGTTTATGCAGAGAATTTCAACTCATTAAACGCTTCTATAAATTTTTTTAAGCTGTTTGTTTATTTTGCTGGAATGGACTAGAAAACGAAAAGATGATTTCCATGTGCCTATATAATTAGAGAAAATCAAAACATGCATCTCTTTTCTCAAGCAATAGAAGACTACAATATCCTATTACAATTAACTATATTAACTTATAAACTTACTCTATTAACAATTATGGTTATGACATTTTATAATTTTCATAATTCAAGGATTCTTTGGAGTTGAAATTAAGGGATGGGAATGATTTATATAATGTTTCCTCATTGAAATAAAGAAGTTTTAGAGCCATATAATTTTCTAGTGGGATTCCTGTTTCCTATCTCAACATGATTAAAGCTAGTTTGGCTGCATATTTATTTAAATATATACTCTTAGGTTGACTAATTTATTTAGTTCTTAAGTAAGTTCGTTCTGAATTTGTAGGCAACTATGCATTAGGTTGTGAGAAAAAGGGTTTAGATATGCTCCCTTTCCCCAAGAAAATATTCTCTAGTACAGACAACAAATAAATCAATCAATAACTTTTTTAATGCTGTGAAAATTACAGAATGTGCTAGATACAGTAGACTGCATGGGTAAAGACACAGCACTAGGGTAAGGGCTTTATGTATCAGTTCATTCAGTTGTCTTCTGAGTAAAAACTACTGACGAGTTTAAGCAAAAAGGACGACCATCAGACGATAAGTTACTCAGATGCTACTCAGGCAAATTAATTTAGGAGTAAAGGAAGAGAGAGGCAGGCAGTTGTTGCACTTTTAAGAAGTGTTGATGAAGGTTGGGAACGCTGTGTGACAATACCTTTATACTAGAATTGTTTTAGAAGAAGAATTGATAAGAATTAGTTTCATAGCTGTGAAAAAAAAATACCCCAGGAAACAACTTGAAGGAATTGGTTTCGCGGCTTCAGAAGGTTCGGTCCATGATTGGTTGGCTCCATGTGCTGGAGTAGCATATAGTACTGAAAGCATGTAAAGGACATATCTGTTCACCCATGAAGAGGAGGTAGCCTCCAGGGACCCCCTTTCTCCAGGTGAACTCCACCTCCTATAGTTTGCAGAACCTTCCCCAATAGTACAGTAAGTCTCGGGTAACATTTTATATTCACAATGTAACATTTAGTAATCAGCTGACAATGAGCATATTCTCAAAGTTTTTGGGTGGCAATATCAACCATCAATGGGAAAAAGAAAGACTGGGGGGAGATTATTTATTGTCTGGCTAGAATGATGATGAAATTTTATGTTCAGTCTCTCTCTCTCTCTCTCTCTCTCTCTCTCTGTGTGTGTGTGTGTGTCACACACACACACACACACACACTTCCCTGCCTCCCTCCCTCTCCCCTCCTCATCCTGATTTTAAAGCAGAAGGGAGACATTTGGTCCATGGCTAAAACTCTAAGGAGAGATATCAACTAGAATGCAGATTTGAGAAGTCTGTCTGCATAGACACAAGTTAAAAACAATTAATGAGAAATGAGGAGTGCTAAATCAAGAACACAGTTTGAATGAACAAATTTCCTTGAAAAGTTGAAAGAACGCTTTCCCTGTGGGTGTGAAAAGCAGGGAGGAAGACTGTTCATAGCCAGCCACTGGCTCATTATGTGACCCAGAATAGCAGTGTAGACATCCATATCCTGATAAGCAAATTCTTTTTCTCCCTTTGCAGCTCTTCTCCCTCTCATGCCACCTCTTCCACTCCTTCCCTTTTAAGGTTAATATTTTCATCATTTGTAAATACTATTACTATTTGCTTTATAGGAACAATCAGAAAAGGCAATGTCCTTTGCTTTGTAATGACACAGATAGGTATCTCATTTCTGGTTGAGTTTTTTAAAGTGTGTAAGCATGACAACTGATTGCAAGACTGCTTAATAATACAAACCCTGCCATAAACAGATGAACAAAATAGTAGGAGAGAAAGAATCTCAGATGAGAAGAAAAGAGAAAGCCTCAAGCCTCCTAACAGGAGGAGCACGACAACATCTAGGAAGAAAGGAGGAGAAAGAAAATCTGCCTTGGAATCCTCATCATGCAGGCTCCAGTCTTCCACTGTGTCTTTCCCGACTGATGCCAAGGGCGGTCCAGCCTTATCACTTGAAATGCTCACTGCCCACTCATGGCATCGCCTGTGAGGCACTGTGGTTACCACAAATAGGCATCTAACTACTCCTGCCTCTGTCTTCACGTCTCTTTCATTATAGAATCACATTGAGTTTATGGAAGTTCCACTTCCTTGTAATCTGAAGTATTTACTGCTAAATTACAGGATACGTAGGGAAGTACCTAAAAGTCAAATATACCAATATACATTCTATTGTTTGGCCCTAACATGACACTTCTGACCACAGTTCTCATTTACTGAAGACTTGATATATACTGAGTACTGTTCTCTTAAACACTCAACATCATTAACTCACTTAATCCTAACTGCAACCCTATGAGGTATACAATACTCTCAATTTATAGATAATAAAGCAGAGACACCCATTTACCTAGTATTAAATAGCTAGTAATTTTAATAGTGTTTCAGCTTAATCAATTTGGCTTAATAACTGTGATTTTTAATCATTATTCCCTGTTTCCAGAAAACAAGTATATATGGTGGATTTATTACTTCAGGATTTTTTTAAAGATTTTCTTTAAACCCTGTTAATTATGCTATGAAAATGTATAAAATGTCTTAGTCTTTCTCCACTGCTCACTTATTCTAATGTTTTAAAACAGTCTAATAATATATTTTTCCTAATTGTGTAGAATTTTCTAATATAGCTGTTGGTATATTATTCAACATCTTTTTCTCATATGAAATATTTCTCTAAACTTCTGATTTCACTCCCAATATTGAATTTAATCACCATGGTTACCACGATGCAGTGTGATCTTCCCCCAACAGCATAATTACTCTTACAAAAAGTATACAACACAAAGTATCTGGGTTTTTTTTTTATAAAGCCTCCCTAACTAAGCAGAAGAAATCACAATTAAGAGACCATGATCTACACCTTCAGGAGGGAAAAGATAATGCATATTCATTTTTGGTTATAATAAGATGCTCAGAGAGCAGTTACAGTTAAAGACACCAGGGAAAATGANNNNAAAAAAAAAAAAAAGGAAAGACCAAAGACATTCTAAGAAGGCTGGTCAAGAAGCAAGGAAGGTCACAGAGCCTTCACTCTTATGAAACAGAAAGCAAGTCATCTTCTGACTAAGGGGTGATGAACCCAACAGCACAGTCAAGAACAATGCATACTTAGGAAAAGTCACCACAAACCATGCCAACCCAAGACACGAGCTCCACCTGTTCTGATTGCTCACCTAAGGCATTCCATGCAAAAACTAGTTAAAAGATACCTTATGTACAGGTGTGGGATGTAAATAAGTTTTTAGGACAGTTTTAAAGCACAAATTTAATAGTGTATGGATCATTTTTGATGAAATAATCACTTTTAAGTTACTTTATAAGAAAGCAGTACACATGAATCACACATTGAGGTATCATGTTAAAATGTTTGAATTTTCTGCCTTTGTTAGGAACACTGTAGTAACTCTGAGGCTGATGACATGACTCATAGACAGCAATGGTGTTGGATTACAAGAGACTAGATTTTATCCTCATCGTTATAAAAGAAGAAAACAAAAACAAAAGAGAGGGAGAGAAGGATGAAGAAAGACTGTATCTCTTATATTGAATATAAACACACACACATACATCATGTGTGATAAAATTAGTACAAAGTACGTTAAGAATAGTTTGTTCAGCTAAACTATGAAATAGTCTATATGTTTCAGGTAATAGGAAACAACAACAGAACAGTATGGACTGAGTTGTTTCTCATCTGATTTTTCCCCTAGGTCAGCTGAGCAGAATAGCAAGAGTACAGTTATAAGATTAAACATACTTAAGAAAAGAAAGCTTTTAACTTAGCTGCTGCTAAGGAACCTTTCCAGTTCTATTTCAAGAAAAACTTAAATATACGCCTGTTTCTAGGGCTTGCTCTTAATGGGGTACACCTCTAGCTCTTGGTTTGCAACAGACTGTACCTTCCTTTTATGCTCATTAAATTGGGAGGTCACCAGCTCAGTGCTCCTCTTCCATCTGCCACTGTTCCATGCTCCACACAAGTATATCCATGCTACTGCTTTTATACACTAACAGCCCTTAGCAAGCCACAACACACTGACCTCACTGAGTGTTTACTGTGGACATCTCACTGAGTCACCAGTTACCAACTTTGTGAGCTAGTTTACAAGTCCCACAGAGCTTTCCTGGTCTACCCCAAACCTATTTTTATCCATAAGCCACGTTATTTTTAGAAACACAATTTTAGAAAAAGCAAGGGATCTCAGGAACGTATGCATATGTATAATAACCAGAACACTTGCATGTAATGGATCTAAATCGAATTCAGTGCTTACCTTTGGCAGCTTGATAGGGGGCTCTTTGGATTCCTCTTCCTCATCACTGTCTGATTCTCCACTCTGTACAGAGTTCTTGGATGCAGCTGCCAATGATGTTTCCTTTTTCTGCCATTCCAAAACGCAATGCCGTACATTACAGTAAATATTGAAGGCAGAGGGATTGCTATGAAGTTTGATATCTGGTATAATTACTGTATTCTCCAAGTTTTCAGACTGAAATATAAAAGAGAACATTTCTGCTTTACATTTTTTAGTTATCATTTCATTGTAAATAAAAAAGTATAGACAGATTGAACTGACTTTCATATCCTGCATAAATAAAACAAATTTTCTTAAATAAATATAATTATATTAAAAGTATCAAAATATGTAGTCTGAAAATGACTTCCTTCTTCTATAAAAAATTGGAATGACAAGTGGTAGTGGCGCACACCTTCAATCCCAGCACTCGGGAGACAGATGCAGGCAGATCTCTGTGAGTTCGAGGCCAGCCTGGTCTACAAGAGCTAATTCCAAGACAGGCTCCAATGCTACAAATAAACTCTGTCTCAAAAAACCAAAAAACCAAAAATCAAACAAACAAGGAATTGGGAAAGGGCAAAAGAAAATATCTCTCTAAACATGAAATATGTTAAAGTTAAATCAGCATGTAACTTGGGAAGGTTACTTTCAAAATATTAAAAAATCAAACAATTATATTAACAATATATTGAAAGTAATACATGACTGGTATTTAACCCAGAAACAATGTTGATACAATAGAAATGCAGTGTAGTTCTCCAAAAGATAAAATAGAATGAAGTAGTACTTAAGATACAATAAATAAAAATGATAAAAACATTTGGCAAAAGCTCAATACCTATATGCATTTTTTTAAAAAAGGCACAGCAAACTAATAACAGAAAAGGTATTTTCTCAACTAGACAAAGGGTAACTATGACATAAGCTTAACAGATAGGGAAACAGACTAATTGCCTTGCTCCCAAGATTGTAAACACGGCACTCTCGGGAATTCAAGTCAGTGTTATTTCTCAATGCAATAACCTGATAAAAATGGCTAAGAAGAAAAGCATCTTTTAGCAATGTCTTTATTTCCTGAGCCATGTAGACAATTTTCAAAAAACATCTACTAGAAATAATAGTCAGGTGTAGCAAAATAACAGTATACAAAGTATAAAATAAGCAACATCCATATATGAAAAATGAACAAAAGTACTGTTGGGTGCTGGTGAGTGAGTTGGCTTAGTGATTAAGAGCACTTCCTGCTTTTGTAGGACCTGGGTTTGATTTCCAGCACCCACATACATACCTGCAGGCAAACACTAATCCACACAAAATAATAAACAAAATCTAAACAAAATAAACACCATTTTAAAAAGAATATACCTGAAGTTTCTGATGAGAAAAACATCTCTATTTACAAAAGTCTATTTACAAAAGGCTAGTAAGTATCAGACTGTATACAGTATTCTCAAAACTCAACAGTAAAACAAAAGAGAGTTCAATAAGTAAATCGTGAATGGAGATGAATAGATATAACACTGAAGACACAGAAGAAGTTTATAAATAAATAAACACAGCGTCAATGTCATTAGACCTCAGGCAAGAAGTAAATGAAAATGAGATATAGTACAAGCTATCAGAATCTCTAAAATTGAGCCAGCTAGCAGGTAAGAGTCCCGCTGGCTGGCTGTACCGCCACTGTTTCTAACCCTTAGACACTGTAACCTAGGGACTCATTCTGTCACCCAAACCCACTGAACCCTTCACCCTCCCCATGGACAAACATCCTCCGCAAGAGCAGCAGTCCCTAGAGACACAGCAGCACCTGCACCAATTAGAAGAAAAGATAGGTAGACCACAGCATAAAAAATATATTCAACAATATCAAGACCAATATGGCAACCACCAGAACCTAGTGGTTCAGCAACAGCAAGACCTGAACATCCCAATGCAAATGAAGCAGAAGATAATGACCTTTAAAATAGTTTTATAAAGATGATAGAGGTCTTTAAAGAGAAAATGAGAAATTCCTTTAAAGAAATCAAGAAAAAGACAAAACACTGGAAGAAATCAATAAATCTTTAAAGAAAGTCAAGAAAAAACAAACAGGTGAAGGAAACAATTCAAAACTTGAAAATTGAAATAGAGGTAATGAAGAAATCAAAAACCAAGGGAATTCTGGAAATGAAAAATCTGAGTAAGCAAACAGGAACTAAAGATGCAAGCATAACCAATAATGGTACGAGAATCTCACAGGTTGAGGATATGATAGAGGAAATAGATCCATCATTCAAAAAAATGGTAAATTCAACAAATTCTTAACACAAAACATCTAAGAAATCTGGGACACCATGAAAAGACCAAACCTAAGAATATGTCTAGAAGAAGAACTCCAACTCAAAGGCACAGAAAATATATTCAACAAAATCATAGAAGAAAACTACTTTCCCAATCTATAGAAGGACACACCTATGAAGACACAAGAAGCTTACAGAACATCAAATAAACTGTACAAAAAAAAAGTTCTGTTGGAGGAGGGCCCACTTGTTCGGCCCGGCCACCCAGCTAGCTTAGCCCCAAAATAACCACACAGAAACTGTATTAACTGAATCACTGCTTGGCCCATTAGCTATAGCTCCTTATTGGCTAACTCTTATATTAATTTAACCCATTTCCATTAATCAATATATTGCCATGTGGCAGTGGCTTACCAGCAAAGATTCGGCATGTCTGACTCTGGTGGCTTCATAATGTCTCACATTCTGCCCTTCTTTATGCCAGCATACAGCCTAGCTTCCCCCTCCACCTAGTTCTGTACTTCCCTGCCATAGGCTCAAAGCAGTTCTTTATTAATTTATTATGAAAGCAACACATAGACAGAAGGACCTCCTACACCAAAATCCCCTTACCACATAATAATCAAAACACTAAACATACAGAATAAAGAAAGAATAGTAAGAGCTGCAAAGAAAAAAGACCAAGTAACATATTAAGGCAGATCTATTAGGATTACATTCAACTTCTCAATGGAGACCATGAAAGCTAGAAGACAGACATTTTACAGACACACTACTATACCCAATAAAACTTTCCT
>LOEQ01003627.1:100373-113474 GCA_001685075.1 Bramus lutescens | reverse complement strand
TGATCATAATTCAAAATTTTCTTTAGGTCCCCATAAGATTATCAGCACCCCCAACCAGACGGAAGCAGCCTGGAAAACTATGCCCACATTCCCCACATTCCTAAAAAATTAACTATGAATGTTTTTGTTTTCTTAAAAAGAGGGAGAAATGGTACTGGACAATTCTATATTCTGTCAATTATGTTTTAAATAAATGCTGATTGGCCAGTAGCCAGGCAGAAAGTAAAGGCAGGGCAATAAGAACAGGAGTATTCTGGTAAGAAAGAAGCTCTCCCCCAGTCCTGCCCAGACCATGGAAGAAGCAAGATGTGACCCACTGAAAAAGGTACAGAGCCATGTGGCCAACATATACTAGAATAATGAGCTAATATAAATTATAAGAGCTAATACGAAGCCTGAGCTAATGGGCCAATCGGTTTTATAACTTATGGAGACCTCTGTGTGATTCTTTTGGACCTAATGACTGTGGGAACCGGGCAGGACAGAAACCCCAACAAGGAGGCCCGCCATGTTACATATGCCACCACTGCCAGGCTCACTAGTGTATTTTTAAAACAGCAGCAATCTTGGGCTAATTTCTGCAGAGACTATAAAAAGAAGAAATATTTTCTAACTCAAGCTAATTCTTCCATCAAAGTCTAAAAAGGATATTTCAAAATATGAAAATTTTTAAGAAATATTTTCTATGAAAAAGAGGTACAAAACAATCATCAAATAAGAATTTATGAGTTTATCATCCATTTTTTAAAACTCAATGTATAAAACACCATGTATAAGCTTAAGATTTTTATAGAAAACACATCTTTTATGCTTCATTTATTTAGTTATTTAGTTATTTATTATTCTTTCACACATTACATCCCAACCACAGTTCCCCCCCACCTCATTCCTCCTAGCACCTACCCAGATCTGCTTCTCCTCCATTTCCTTTCAGAAAAGAGTAGCCTGCTCAGGGATATCAATCAAACAAGGAATAACAAGATACAGTAAGATTAGGTATAAAGCCTCATATCAAGGCTGGACAAAGCAACCCAGTATCACTGGCAAATGAGTCAAAGAAAACTTCACTGCCACTGTTAGGAGTCTCAAAAGAACACCAAGGTACACAACTATAACATATATGCAGAGGACCTAGGCCAAACCTATAGGTAGAAATCCCATTTAATCTCTGTAATTAAAATAAAGATACTTATCGATATGTCTGAAAGCATCGCTGATTAGTGAGGACTAGCAGTCTGACTACTAATCAGAAAACTTGTATTTACTTAATGCACCATGTTGTTAGTAATAAGAGAGTTTTAACAACTCAAGTTAATTTAGGAGAGATTCATACATACATACAATTTATGTTTACCACCACACCATTGAAAATTTCCAAATGAGTGGAAGATAGGGAGAAAATTGTAAAGCTTTTCTAGCAGTGGACAGAGGAGAGAAAAAAAGAAGGAAGAAGGCAGAGGAGAGAGGGAACTGAGTGAACAAATGGATAAGGGTAAAAACTAAGGGAGAAGCCTCTGAAACAGTGTGGCTTTTCTAGCTCATACCTCCTACAGAATTATACTCTACACACAACAAAAAAGAGGAAACACACATCATAATGCAACTGTAATCTATTCACATTAAATTTCAGAGAAACAACCCAAGGGTAATAAAGGCTAACAAATAACAAGGAACTCACACACGTTAGTGATTACAGCAGAATCAGATACAAAGAAAGACAGACAAATAAATCTCTAAAAGCAATATACAAAGTGAATAAAAGAGAGACCTTCAAAACAGGGCAACCCTCAAAGAAGCAAATGCAGTGAAATAAAAATATTTAGTAACTGCTAAATAAGTTTAATTCATTATTATTCCCATACTGAAGTATCTATCTATCTTGATTTGTATTCCCTCACAGCCACAAGATGCTTCAAGAATCCACAGGCAATGGTTGCTTTTAGATAGGATCTCTGGTACGGGGAATCACAAGTGACTTAGAGGAAGAATTAATCCATAAAATGTGCATGAGCTTCCTAATTTTTGTAGCTAGGTAGGTAAACACAAACTGGCTTCAACCAGAAGAGGAAGCCTCGACCATCTTCCTCAGATTAGCCTATGGGCATGACTGTGGGGCATCTTCTTGATTATTGATTGTTGTAGGAATGCCCAGCTCAGTGTGGGCAATACCATCTCTGGGCTAGTCGGCCTGAGTTATATAAGAAACCAAGTTAACAAGCCAGAAAGAAAAGCCAGTAATCAGTTTCCCCCATGGTCCCTGCCTCTGTTCCTACCAAGACTTCTCTCAGTGATGGAATATAATCAGGAAACCTTTCCTCCTGGAGTTGCCTTTGGTCAGTGTTTTATCTCAGCAGTGAAAAGCAAAGAGTGCATTATGAAGTGTATTCCTTTGATGGGTAATTCTACTAGTGAACATGTCTCCTGGTTACTCTCTAACAGTAGATGAGGAAAATGAGTTGCTTGTTTATCTGTTTCCTACTCGTTACTGATTGAAACATTTCCTAGGGAAAATTTCTGAAAGTCCTGCACAGACTTTCAAGTCACAAAGTCATCGATGTTTGCAGGAGACAGCTGAATATAAATAACAAAGAGATATAGCTAGATCAGTAAGAACACTAGGTACAGGGCTTCTAATAGAAAAGATTATTTCTTTTTCTCCCTTTCTAAACTCTTCTACCCCTTTCCTTCTAAATATTACCTCCTAATTGTAGCACGAATAATAAAAACCCAGTGACAGATTTTGGGGTTCAACCTGAAGATCAGAAAAGCAAAGTAGTCATGCCAATAGAGAGCTCTTACCTCTACAAAATCTTCAGACTGAAAGAGAGCAAGTTCCTGTCTGATCCCGCCTTATATTCCTCCCTAGTGATGAGATTAAAGGCATGCACCACCACCACCACCCGGCCTCTATGACTAACCAGTGTGGCTGCTGGAATTAAAGGTGTGTGCAACCACTGCCTGGCCTGCATAACTGACTAGTGTGGCTATTTTGCATTCTGATCTTCAGGCAAACTTAATTTATTAAAATACAAATGAAATATCACTACACCTACTCCATCTCTAACCTTACTAGCCCACTAATCTAACTTTTCTGGCCTCCTAAATAAGGAGTAGATAATAGGTCATTATTATATTACTTGTTTTTAAATTTGTATGAGTGTATATGTGGTATATGTATGCTTATGTTTATGTTTGTGTGTTTGTGTGTGGACACACATGTGGCAGCTACGGGCTAAAGTTAGGTATCTTCCTTAATTGCTCTACCTTGCATTTGACACAAGGTTTCTCACTGAATCCAGATCTCACCAAGTGGCTGGTCTATCTGGCTAGGAACTACAATGTCTACCTGTCTCAGTCTCAGCAGCTCCGGGGTTACAAAAGAACACCATGCCTGTTATTTTATGAGTGCTAAGGATCCAAACTCAGGTCCTCAGGGTTGCTTGACAGACACTGTAGCAAATAAGCCCTCTCCCCAACCCCTAGTATGACCCTTTAATGATCATGACCTTCATGATCCTGTCTCAAACATCTGCTCAGGTGACTACAGAAATAAGGGCAATTTGTGATGGCTCCAAAGCTACAGAGAAACTGCCTCAAAAAACCAAAAAAAAAAAAAAGGATAGATAGATAGATAGATAGAATCTATCTATCTATCTATCTATCTATCACAGACAGACAGACAGACAGACAGAAAAAAACTGAATTATGTAAGGTAACCATTGACAAAATTAAAGGACCAAAACTATTTTAATGCTATCTATAGTTAGTGTTGAAACTAAAAAAAAAAAAAGGAACACAGATGTATAAAATGTCCAAACTACTGTCCACCCAAATTTAAATAATTGACTATGGTGGCTAATACTGACTGTCAACTTAATTAGGTTCAAAGATACACCTAAAAGAGCAGGGTGAAACAAACACCTGTGGGATATGGCTAGGAAGGTATTTCCAGAGACAATTAGATCCGAGGTGCTCTGTCCTAACTTATGACTTAACCCACTGGTAGATTCAGTTTTTGAATAGAAGATTATCAGGTAGAACTATGGAAGAAACCCTAGTTATAGGAAGAAGGCCACTGTGGGGTGTGCCTTCGGAGGATAAATCTGGGCTTTGAGTCCTTCCTGTTACTCCTCTTTGCTTTCTGGCTGCTGCCCTTCTCTGCCATGCCCTTCTCTGATGTGGGAGTCCCCTCTGTGTGCTGTGATTACCATTAACGAATAAAGAAACTGTTTTGGACCTATAGCAGGGCAGAACGTAGGTAGGCAGGGAAAACTAAACTGAATGTTGGGAGAAAGAAGGGCGGAGTCAGAGAGAAGCCATGTAGCCTGCTGTAGACAGACATGCTGAAACTTTAGCCGGTAAGCCACAGCCACATGGCGATACACAGATTACTAGAAATGGGTTAAATTAATATGTAAGAGTTAGCCAATAAGAAGCTAGAGCCATTAGGGCTAGCAGTGATTTAATTAGATAGTTTCTGGGTTATTATATCAAGGTGAAGCAGCCGGGGACAAACTAGCAGCCTCCTTAGCACACCTCTCCATGGTGTTTCTGGCTTGCCAGGCCCCATGACTGAAACTTCAGAAACTGAGCCAGAATCAATCTCACCTGCCTACTCTGTGGAGGTGTCCATCACAGCTGCAACATCCTAACCAACAAGCTGTCTTTTCTACAACTCTACATCTAAAAGCAAGAGAAAACATTACTCTTTTTAAGTGCAAAAGGCACAATTATCAGACTGTGAGCAAAAGAAAACACTTTCAACTAATTTTAAAGACAATACCAGTTGACATACTAATGTGGATGGAAGATATTTCACAAGAACCCACCCAAAGAGGGAGAAATCAATCTTCTCAAGGGACAAACCCGATAGGTTACCCAATCCCAATGGTCAGCCCTACACACTACATACATACTCCTGAGTGGTACTAAACAGATTCAGTAGATTCCACATGCTCCTGTGAGTGCATGTGCACATACGTGTGTGCGTGTGTATGTGTGTGTACATATACATGACAATACAAATTTTTAAAAGAGGTGATGGATTTGAGAGTGAAGGAAGGGGAACAGAGGAAGAGTTGGAAGGGAGAGTGTAGGAGCCAGCTCCTACAAGGTCAGCTAGGTTGGGCGCCATGCCACCGGTAGGAGCTGGCTCTTACACCATCAGCTAGGGTTCCTGGATAGGGGATCCTCAAGGCCAAAAAGAAAAGTCAAAAGAAACAGAAGACAGGATAAAATCGGGAGAACTGTCTGGTCATGCTGGAGCAGCCAAACAGCCGCAAGTTTAATTCAGAGTTTGCTTATATACAAAAGCAGAACAATGCACAGCAAAGTCAGTCAGTTTCTAACCACAAGATTCCTGTCCTTGAGTGAGCAGCCTCCACTCCAACACGTGCTTGCTGCTCGGAAGCAGCCTTACTTTCTATCTTGATGTTCCTGAGGTTTGTTGTCAGCAGTATACTGTCTACTAGATAGAGTATTCTTTTCTCATGGGCTAAATCAGAAGTTTTTCACAGCCCTCAAGGTTAAAGGAAAAAAGTGAAGCAGGCAAGCTTAAACTCAAATGACTTCATTAAGTCAGAAATGACTCCAGATGGAAACAGAGTCACACATGGGCTCCCACAGTGGAAGAAGAATGGGAAGGATGTAATTACAATACTTATGCATGAAAGACTCAAATAAATTAATTTTAAAAACCAAAATAATATAAAGAATGCATTTAAAATACTGGCAATAATATTTATGATACTATTAAATATCTGAAAATTAAAATTAATTCTAGGCACTATGCTAATCAAATATAAAATATAAAAGCCATAAATAAAAATTTTAAATATTTTAACTAAATGATAAGAATACTAAAATGTTTGTAATGCAACTCAAGAGGTACTTAGATGAAAATTCAAAGATGTTCATACTAGAAAATAAAAATCTAAAGTAACTGACATAAGATTCAAAACTGGGGGGTGGGAGGGTAGAATAAATTCAAAATGAAAGCAGTAAATGACATTCCAATATAAAAGAAAACAAATGTAAAAGCCAGTTCTTTGAACATATAAGCAAAATTGGAAAATGGACGGCTAGAATAATCAAAAAAAATAAATAAATGCTATCATAAATGAAAGAGGAATCATCACTACAGACATTAAAATAATAATAAGGGGAATACTAACAACTATATGCATAAGCTTGGTGACTGAGATGAAAAACCAATTCCTTGACAGACACAACTTGCCAGAATTTATGCAACAAAACAGACATCCTTCAACTGTGGGAACTATATGAAGAGGGTAAATCAATAACTTAGCAAACTTAAAAAGCTCACTGGTGAATTTTATCAGCTTTTAAGAACAAAACTACAGCAATTATGATCCCTTTAGAGGATAAAGCAGAAGGAATACCTCCTGGCTCATCTCATGAGGCCAGTATAACCCTAACAGTGAACTTGGTAAAGAAGTATTAGAGAACTACAATCCAGCATCTCTATGAAGTATTAGAGAACTACAATCCAGCATCTCTATGAAGTATTAGAGAACTACAATCCAGCATCTTTATGAAGGCATATGCAAAAGAAAACCTCGAAATTTCATCAAATTGAATCCAGAAATGTATAAAAACATTCACAACAACAGAAGTAAATGTATCCCAGCTAGGTATGTATCATCTGAAGAAAAATTACAGGTTAAAAAAATCTATGACATGGTCATAGCAATAGATGCAGGAAAGGCACTTGACAAATTCAACTCCCAACTTGGAACAAAAGTTCTCAGTGAACTTGAAATCAAGAGCAATTTCCTCAACATGCAAAAAGAATATCTACAGAAAATCCTACAGATGGCATCATACTCAGTGAAAAACTATAAGTTTTTTCACTAAGATCAAAAACAATATCAATATCATTATGAGAACTCTAGTTAATGCAATAAAACAAGAAAAGGAAATAAAAGATATGCCACTTACAAAAGAAGAAATGAATTGCCTTCATTTGCAAATATGTCTGCCTATGTCAGAAATACAAAGAACAGAAAAACAAAAACAAACCAAAAAATACAACAAAACAGAAGCCCTGCTGTACCTAATAAATAACAAATAACATGGTTGCATGATACATTAGTAGTGATAAGTCAACTGTTTTGCTATATACCAGAAGCAAAGTAGAATATGAAAATATTATATCCTCAACAATGAAATATGAAGGTATAAATCTAATGAAAATACATACAAGACCTAACTGAGGAAAACTGCAAAATTCTGATGAAAGAAATAAAATAATTAATATTTCATAGATAGAAAGACTCAATATTATTATCAAGATGTCACTCTTAATTAATCCATGTATCAATAAATACCCTAATAGGTTATTTCTGGGATTCTAGCAAATGTTCAAAAGTTTATGAGAGAGACAACAGCTATAATAGATAAGACAATGTGAAAATAAAAATGTAAATATCTTACTTTAAGAGGAGCTATAAGGCTATAGTAATCAAGCCAGTGTAGTGCTGAAGAAACAAGGGATAGATCATCAGAAGAACAACCCACAACAGACCCACATCAATATAGTCAAAAGGCATTCAGCAAAGAGCAAAGCAAAGCAATAAAAAAGGATGATATAACAACCTAGTAAAGACACCAAGTAAAGGGGACTCTAAATACAGATTTTACTTCCTTTACAAAAATTAATTCAAAGTGGAAAATAGACCTTGAATGCAAAACTCAAAACAATACAGTGTTTAGAAGATGTAATAGGAGAAAACCCACATGGCACTGAGTATGGCAACAGTTTTTTAAATAAAAGGCTAAAGCATGAACCAGGAACATAATAATTGACAGAACCTTATTAAACTCAAAAATGCCTCCTCCCCATATATATAAAATGCATATATTTTACAACTGTATTTATATATATAGGTATATATACACACGATGAGAAGGAAAAGATACAGACTAGAAGAAAATAGCTACAAAAAAACATATCTGATAGAAGATTGTTATCAAGACTATTCAAGAACTCTCAAATCAAACAATACCAAAACAATCATCTTGGGAGGAAATGAGGAAACATCCTCGACACTTCCTCAAAACAGATACAAAAATAAAAATACACACCTGAAAAGATGCTCTAAAATAGGTATTATCAGGCAATACAGATTAAAACAACAATGAGATCCATCAATCAGAATGTTCAAAATCCAGAACGCTGACAACACTAAATGTCAGCAAGGACATAGAGGAACACCAACTATGAAAAGCTTCATTTCACACACATGAAATGTGCAGCCACTTGGGGAGAAATTCGGCAGTTTCCTATAGAACTAAACATACCCTGACCACATATCCAACAATTATAGATTCTGGAATGTATTTACCAAAAGAAGCTGAGAATTTATATCCACACAAAAACCTGCACATGATGTTTATAGGAGTTTAATTCATAATTGTCAAAACTTAGGAGTTGCCAAGATTCCCTTCCACAGAACAAACTGACACCTCCAGATGACAGATATTAATAAGTATTAAAAGAAATATGCTATCAGGCCACTAAAGAGAGGAAGCACACCATTAAGTGCCTCTGATGGAGTCTATCAAATATTTAAGAACACCATGCCTATGCAATTTTTAGTCTAGGATAATTATTATCTAACTCATTTTATGAGGATAACACTAAAGTCTGAGAGACACCCAGCAGATCACTTATGTGACAAACATCTGTGTTCTGATGTGCTAAAAGTCTTACTTTCCAGAGAGAGTCATAAGCCCCAACCAAAGAAAGACTTCTTTGGAGCTCTGACCCTCACCAACTGTAGCTTCAAGTATAACAGAAGTTTTCTGTGTTTTCTTTCTAAAATGTTTCTCTTTTAAGAACCAGTATTTCCTCTGGGCATGTGGTGTACAATGAGACAAATAGATTTCACAGGTCCTCCTTTAATATAAAGTGGGTTTCTAGTCTAAAACCATCCCTGTGCGAAGGAAAACTACTGGGCACTGTAACAATTCTCAAACATGGAGTCAGACTGGATAAGCTGCCATAACAAGTAATGTTTGATTTGTATCTCAACCACCAAAAGCCTAACTTTGCAAAAATGGATACCATCAAAAAAAAATGTACTATTAGCTAAAGTCAAAACCATTAACTACTTCAAGCTAGCAATTTGAGTCAGGCACTGTTGTATTTCCTTTGAAAATTCAAATATCTACATATCTATTATGATGCTTTAGAGCATCTCAGTTCCATTTAGGAACAAGAATGTGTGTGTGTGTGTGTGTGTGTGTGTACTCATGCAGGAACATGTGCACACTCCCTTGTATAGTCCCTGTAACAGGTCCAGTGCCTTGAAGCAGGTTTCACAACTTGACTCTATTTACTTGTCTGTTACGGCCAAGAGTGAGGTCAGTAGACAGTGAGGAGTACATCAATTCAGACATCCATTCTAAGGATCAGGATTCCATTTCAACCCAGTCAGAACACTGAAGGTGGTATGGCAAATGAGGATTCTACCCACCCTAGAACCATAAAAGTAAACCCACTCTTTGTTTCTTATGAGCACTGTGGATGTTCCTGTACATGTTGCTAAAAATGAAAAAGAAAGTTCCTTTTACCTTTCACGTCTTTCTTCATCATTCTCATCTATGAATGTCACTCAGCAACAGCCAGCTTCATTATACTACCGTTATAATAAATACTTCCCTGAGCCTCTCAAAAGCCCAAAGATATCGTACCCAGCAGAATATTCCCATTCATGGAAGCCACATCCCAGGTGGCAACTGAGCATGCAGAGGGTCAGCAGCAGCAGTGCTCAGCTGACACTATTAGAATGGGGTTTTCAGTGCAGCCAGAACACAATCACGTTCCTCAGACGGCTCCTGGTAGCAAATGGAATGACGGAAAAGGTGACAGACACACCAGAACTTACTGTGGAGTGCTCTGTGCTAAGGGGAAGTAATCAAAGTAGTATGGAGCAGAAGCTGAACTACAATTCAGCCATAGAAAGGCTTCAGCCACTACCTTGGAGAAGCTCAGGTAGAAATGCTCCTTTAAAATTGTCTTCCCTTGAGACAAATGGGTCAGGCACTTCCACATCAGCACAGAACAATCTATAGGTAGAGTGAATAAGAGGCATGCCTGGGGAACTCAGCTACCTCTATAACTCTCAATATGTCCGAAAGCTAGAAGAGCATGTGCCTCCATCTGGGAAGGAGGGTGGGTAATGTAACTGTAGCCCCTGTTGCATCACCACTGAACTAGAATACCAAAAGGCACTATCTAATAAATACAGAAAAAAATAACAGAATTGTAAATGAAAAAACACATTTTAAACTTCTATTAAAATTACTGACTCAGGCAAACACTATCAAAGCACATTAAAACCATTAGGTGAAAGGTCCTTACTCCCACAGTGATGTGCTCATTGCAAACAGAAAAGCATAAATTACAGGGGAGAGGGCTGGTGGGTATTGGTGTTAGCACCATTGCAGTAACGAAAACCAGCAGCCTAGACTAGGGCAGCATATAGTATTCAATACTATACTATACTAAAAACGTCTACCAAGAATCTAATGAATGACAGAAACATGAATAGGAAAGGGCCTATCCTAAAAGGAGCTAGATTTATACAGCATTATAGAAAAGGCATAATGCTAGATCTCGGCTTAATATAAGTAGCCAGGAGATTGGGAATGCCTAAAGCAACTTTCTGAAATGATGAAACTATTCTATTCTTGACTGTAATGATGGTTCCAAGACTCTTTAAATGAATATTTAAAGAGGATTAGTTTATTGCATGTAAATTAAATCTTCACTAACCTAACCCCACACAAAAAGAAATCTGCACACTTAAAAAGAGTCTGTTGTTGAGAAAAACAGGAAGTGGTTTTGTTGTTTTTTTATATGGAATAGTTTCTAGTATGAAAATATTGCTATTAAGTTAACATATTTTCATCTATTAAATTATTATTTTTTAAATTAACATAGTTTTCTTGAGAACCAAGATTTTTTTACCTCTCTTGTGCTAGGAGACTAATGCATTTTACATTTCTAACAATTAATATGCCAACAGAGTAGTATCTTTGCCTTAATGTGTTTATAGAACATATAGGATTCTACAGACAAAACAGCTGTGTGAAGTATTACCTATTCACAAACACAGATACACATATAATTCAAACTACATTGTTCCCTAATCCACTTCTGGAATAATGTCTCTTCTTAGCTCAAAACTATCAGGATTTTCCCAATACTTCTGATTAAAATTTAATTTTTCTTGTTCTTCCAGATACAGTCCTTTTGGCTAATCTCTCCAATCCTAGAATGAATCCCCAGCCCTCTCCCTCCTGATACTTACATTCTAGCATTAATGTTAACATTTTTATTATACCGACATCCAAACTGCCTTCCCCACCTCTACTCAGGAAGTTGAGCAGGCCCATCCCTTTATCATAATAGTTGTTTTCTTGGTGATTTCATTTAACATTTCCCCTAAGTATTTGTAACTTTCACCTCCAAAACAGGCAATACACTCGAAATTGGGAACTTCAACACTAAGTCTTAATAAGACAAATGGTTAGTTCTAAGTAATAACCCTCAGCATTTGCAGAGTTGACCCTTTAACCTCTTATAACCCAAATTCCATACACAGAGGGATGGACCATTCTTCTGTTTTGAGACAGTATACCATGTACAAGAGGCTAGCCGTGAACTTGTTATGTATCAGAGGCTGGCCTTCAACTCCTGACCCCTGCCTCTATACTATCATTTTGGTCATAATGTTCTCTAATATTTACGACAGGGGTGCTCTTTGGCCACTGCAAACCCAGTATCCTCACTATTCTTTAGATGGCAGTCAATCACTTCCTGCTGGGCATCACTTCTCTTTTTACCACAAAGTCAACCAAAAGCTTTCAATTTCTGTTTTACTTTGACCTCCAGTCACATTTCAACCCTGAATTAGTTAACTGTAAGTTTTCCTCATTTATCTTCTAACTAGTAAGGTTTATAATAGGATGAGTGAAATTGTAATCATGATCTCAGTAACGACAAAAGCAAATAACATTTAAAAAACATTTAACATGTATGGGCATGAAACCTTTGGATTACCCTAAAAAGTTGCAAGAAACAGAAAGAGAGCTGTAGTGTGCATACCTGTAATTCCAGCAATCAGAAGGCTTACCCAGGAGGATTGTTCTTATTTTGGGGCTACATAGTGATACTGTTAGGGTTACACAAGATCCCCCAAACCATAAACAAAACATTCAGGCTGGGCCTAATGACACAAGACTATAACTCCAATGATGTGGGATTCCCCTCTGTATGCTATGAATATGTTTTATTACCATTGGTTAATAAAGAAGCTGCTTCAGCGTACGGCAGGGCAGAATAGAATGAGAAGGGAAAATCAAAGATAGACAGACATAATAGGTGGAGTCAGAGAGACACCAGGTAGCTGAAGGAGAAAGATGCCTTAGGCCACAGCCTCATGGTGATACATAGATTAATAGAAATGGGTTAATTTAAGATGTACCAGCTAGCTAGGAATACACCTAACCTATTGGCCAAATAGTGTTGTAATTAATATAATTTCTGTGTGATTATTCAGGTTTGGGCAGCTGAGAAACGAACAAGCTGTCTCTGCTTACACTCCAATCACCAGGAGTAAAAGAAACAAGATTACAAATTCATGGCCTGGTGAAGTCTACAGAGCAGAATATGTTTCAAACACACACAAACAGCCCAATTTAACACATTAAAAGAGGTAAAATTTGAATGTGTACCAAGGCAGTGTACAGTCTGTAACATTCTATCACAGAAGTGTGACACTTCCTAAATGTAAAGTTGTACTACCATTCAGAGAACTGGTGAAACATTGTTTTTCTTGCCTTGCCTGGACAGTCCCTTTCTCCAAGAAAATGTTATAATTCCAATCAGTTTCATTAATTAATTCAAAAAGCATACATAGGCTGGGTGGTGCTGGTGCAAGTCTTTAATCCCAGCACTCGGGAGGCAGAGGCAGGCAGATCTCTTTGAGTTTGAGGCCAGCCTGGTCTACTAGAGCTAGTGCCAGGACAGGCTCCACAGCTACAGCGAAACCCTGTCTCAAAAAAAACAAA
>LOEQ01003627.1:82075-94091 GCA_001685075.1 Bramus lutescens | reverse complement strand
CACTTTTTTTTCTTGGTTCCTGCAACTGCCACAGCTACTGCCTTGGCAGCTCTAGCTACCTTGGAAGGCTTCCCTGGGATGGCAGGGAACAGGGCACATAACCAGAAAGGCGAGGGTGTTTGGAGTCACCCTTCCACTGACAAGGGGATGAAGAGGAGGGGGTGGGGGTCTCCAAGTCAGGTCATGATGACCACCACGTTAGCCATCACGTTAGCCATCCCTGCGGATCCTTGCTTGCTTCACTTCCAACAAGGAAGCTAAGGGAGAATCTAAGATCCTAAATGCCCTGTGCAGTCTGAGTACTGGGGGGAGGGGGATCTTTTGCTCCACACCGCACTATGCAAAAAGAAAGAATAGAGAGGGTTTGGAATTAATTTTTCAGCCCGTGTGACCGCAGCTCTAGTCCTTCGGGCGCTGCCATCTTAGCTTTAGCTGCAGCTGTGCTACCGCCCTGTACACTGTGTTCCCCAGGGTGCAAGCAAGGGGTCCACCCTGGGATGGCAAGGTGTCATCTGGAGCCGACCCCAGTGCATGATGCATTTGCCTTCAAAGAATAGCGTTACAACTAAGGCAGATCCGCATTTGACGGTTTTATTGTGGGCGTATTTTTCTGCCTTTGTGGTTAATAGGCTCATTTCTCAAAAGATTATTCTGTCGTCCTGTAATGAGACCATGGCTTCATCTTCCATTTTTAGGATTACAGTTTCTTTTTGCCATTCTTTTCCACTTGACATTGTAAATCTGGGCTACAATTTTTTAAAATTTTTATCCCATTAACATTTTTGCTTTTCTGTATCTTAAAAAAAATACGTTTTTTAAAGAAAGCTACCTTTCCTAGTATAGTAAATTACAAGGCAGGAGCCATCATGTGTATGTAAAATAAGAAAACAAACCAAATTCCATTTAAATGATCAATGTACTACTGAGCATAGTGATGCACACCTGTAGCCCGGGCACTAGGAGGCTGAGTTGAGGAAGGAGGATTTCCACAAGTCCAGCGAGATTCTGTCTCTGAAATAACAAAAATATTTCTAGTTGAACAGCAATGAAAAGCTTCCAACACAGGAAGCATGTATACTATCAAACACAAAAGAGTTTGGAAATGTGAGGGTCACAAGCCTATGTGTTTTCCTGTACAATAACAAACGAACACATTTAAAACCAAGATTGGCACCTGAAAGCATTTCTAAGGCAGGCTCGGTAGCTGAGAACAAGTGGGCGGTGAGGGAAAGTGAAGCAATGTGTCTTTCTTCAGTGACCTCCGCTTCTTAAGGGTCATAGAATTCTGCCTTCTTAGCAGCTATGATGGCATTTCAATTTAGAGTATTTCAGATAGCATTACTAGCATCAAACTGAAGACACAAATTAATGAGGTAGTTGGAATTCTTCAGTGCTTATTGAACAGTGTCTCACTGTTACCCAAGCTCGCTCCAGACACCTGGTCTCAAGCCATCCTCTGTGTACCTGGAACTATATAGGAAGCCACCACATCTGGATAAATGTAAATGGTATGCAAAAGCTCTCAGGGGCCTTGGTATATAACTAGTATTTCTATATTAGTTTTTAAACATTCCAAATATTCCCACAGATAACACACCTGGGTTCTAAGAGGACTGACTTACATTTGGACATCTTCGTTCTTTAAAAAATCTATTTCAAATATTAGGTTTGTGCATGCCATGATATATGTGCATACAAATCACAACTTTTTGAAAAATCATGTTGGTGGTATATTTCCACCAGTGTATGCTTTCTTGACCAAGACAGAAAGTCATATGAGGTGTAGTCCTGCTAAAGGGAGAATTTAAACCACAGTGTTTCAACTTTGAACAATTCCCTGTGAAGCCAAGCGTAGGGGCTTACCCTTGCAGTCACAGCACTCAGAAAGCTGAGGCAGGAGCACAGCTACAAGTTTGGAGATAGTTTAGATTACATGATGAATTTTAGGTCAGCCTGGACTATAGAATGAGACTTTTTTTTCCTCAACAACACAAAAGAAAAAAACCCAAAATCTTCACTATCATTATAAATAATATTTAGGTTGGTTTTTATTACTAACCTTAAACACTTTCAACTGTAAATACTTACACACTAAAGGACCGCTGGAATTCATGTATAGCACCACAATGCTTTTTCTCAAATAGAACAAGTGTTCAGAAAAAGAGTGGAAAAATAGTTGCCCCAGTCCCCAAGACCCCTTAAAGTATTTGTTTTTTATGCCCTGCTCAGGGACCTGAATCTCAACAGTGTCATGTTTTCACCACCTGACCCAGAAGAGCCCCACTGGAATATTAAATTATAATCAATTTAATTCATGTGTTAATTCAAGAGACCAGTAAAAAGGGGAATCTCTATCTTAGCAAAAGAAACTGACCTGTCTTTTCAAACATAAATAGGACTGCAATTCCATATAGGAAGAGAGAGTATGTTTAACATACAAGTGCCTGTGACTTAGTTGTAATGTTAAATCAAGTGTGATCTGTATGGCTAAAGGAGGTGAGCAAAGGCTCAGCTCTCTCAGGACTACCAAGACTGTTCTAGCTTTTACAATCGTAGGTAAAGGCGTCCCTGTGCAGGTGTGGGAGAAGAGCATTTGAATTTCCAGCTGTGCCCAACTTTCTAAAGGGGAAACAAAACCTCCTACGGATCCCTGACTAGGTAGTAGACACTCTATAAGAGAGACTGGAACTGAACAATATTAAGAGCGGACTCACTGATACTGCCTGCTTTACCTGATCCCTCCTTCAGAGCTGAACCTCTTATCTGCCAGCTAACAGAAGTGTTGGCTGATGACAGTCATACATTGCTACCTGGCCAATGGTGATATCAAAGGGCAGTACACTTCAGGTAGCTGAAGAGAATCGTCTAGCTGTCTTGCACTAATTTGGGGACACCTGTAAAAGCCACCCAAAGTCCAGAAGCTAATGCTTGCTTGCTTCCTTCCTTCCTTCTTTCATTTCTTTTTTTTCTTTCTTTTCACGTTTAGGTATACTCTGCAGTGGCTTGCTGGGTGGTCTGAAAATTTATTTTTTAAGGAATCTTTATACTGGCTGTTGTTTATGGTCCCTAGCTTGTTCCCTTACTTGGAAAGACCTTGAGAAAATACCCTCAGAGAGTACAATCATTTCCCCACTTACACACATGCCACTGCCTCTGATTCTGGCTCACTTCAGCCTTTTTTGTATACTCTTATGATGTTTTTGAAAGCATACTGCATGTGAGGAAATGATACTCGAGTAGCCGGGGTGTGGCTCACGGGCAGAACACTTCCTTAGTATGCATGAGATGCCGGGTTTAAAGTCCAGCACTGAAAGGAAGAAACTTACTTTAAAAGTCTGCTTAAAATTATTATTAGAGTGATTAAATCTAGTTGCCACAGCAGATAAACCCAAGCAGTTCTTCCCAGATCTACTCACATCCCTTCACGGAACGTCCTTGTGCCCCAGGAGGCTGGATTCTATGCACTGCATCAGCTGCACCCCTTTGAGACCCCAAGCTGGGGTTAACTAATGAGGATGCTTTCTCTGGAGACACAATAGTGGAGAAGAGGCGTGTGTCCCAGATTTCCCGCTTTGTCAGCACCTATGGCAAAGGCTGAGTCAGTTTCTTACTAGGGTTCCTGCCTGGCGTCTCCTCCTGGGCACAAGTCATAGCTCATTCCTAGTTGTCCATTTAGTTCTGGATGTGGTGACAGTTTCCTGTCCCCTTGCTTCTTCTCTCACTCTGTTGACACTGCTGAGAGTTCTTTTATTCAAAGCTATTAATTTGGATTGTCTGCCACAACTTGTTTCTTGACAGAATTTAGCTGAAATATCTCATATCTCAGTGATTAATGCAGATTTCCTCTTCACACATGTTATAGTCTGATACAGGTCAGACAGCATTCTTTATTCTTGGAATGCTAGCATCTGGGATATGTAGTCTCCAACATGAAGGAGCAGAACGACGTGCTGAAAGTTTGCATGAGATGCTAAGAGCCAAGTTTGAAAATGCTTTACCTCCCCCCAAATTCAGGGTCTGGAAGCTGTCACAGCCACCCCCCCCGATATCAAGGAGACTGGAAAGTGACAACTGATACTCAGGCATTTCTGTTTTGTTTCTAAATTTATTGTCTTCTTTTTGATTTTAATTCTCTATATTGATTTATATTTTATTGCCTCAAAATATGTCCTCTGTGCCCAAATTAACTCAAGCCTCTGAGCAGCAACATGAAAAATATAAATAAACAAACAAACAAACAAAGAGATGCTTCTTCAGTGTTTTTTCTAATTATTAAAACGCATAATTTTATGGGACATATAATATTTATATTTTCTCCTACTGAAATACTTATTTTAAGTTTGAACAAGTTACTAGCAAGATTTATATAGGCATTAATACTTACATTTTAAATGTATATCAAGATGAGTATTTTGTTGTATGCACTATTTAATACTTGAATTAAACTGAAATTATTCATTTTAGATTTCTGTCATTCCAAACTGTTTCACCTGATATTGTTATTCTTACAAAAAACAACTATTAACCCTTTTAATCATTACCATCCTAGTATACAGATATGTTTATCTCATAGCTTTCTTTAGTATTTTATGTTCTGCGCAACTAGAACTACTCATAATCTGTTTCTGTGTGATTTATTCAGGAGTTGTTTTTTTAAGTATCTATCTTTCATTCCACTATACATAAATGGATCTTTAATAATTAAATACCATAAAGCAAGTATACAAATCCAGGAATAAAATACATTCACTTTATGTCTTTTATTGTAGGCTCCATTAAAAAGTTACACCCCACCCCACCCCCCATTTCTAGCAGATGAAAGCTACCTTCCAGCTGGTGACAGTTGTTGGCATTTAGTTATTTTGGATAGGTGTGTCTTCCTGGTCTGGACAATATATGCTATCTTCCTGCTTTGGTAGGCATTAGCTCCTTGCACACTAGACACTATGCTCTTTGCGCACTAGATAGATTATATTTTTTTGGTCTAATGGACAGATGCTGCCCTTCCATTGAGGTTAGGTAGATGCTCCCCTCCTAGCCTGGTGGAGTGATAGAAAGGCAATATCTTAAGCTAAAGCCACCCTTTAAATCATCCTTCAGCATTAACTCAGGAGATAGTAAATGGTTCTCTGTTAGGTGCCACTGGTGTAAGGCATGAAGTATATTATAGAAAGAATGCAAGCCATAATTACTTAGTTACTGTTGCTACAGTGGACTCAGATAAATGCTAGATATCTAGTGCCTTTTTTAACCTACTTCACAGAGGTCACAAGGAGTCCATTTTTACATCAGGTTTTATCTAGATGATTTATAAAACTGATCACCGCTGTAGGAATTCACAGAGAGAAATTCCTGAGTAAGCCAAGAGCTTTAGTATGATCAGCTATGTCAGCCTCATTTCTAGGAAGTCAGAAGAAAAGTTGTTTTTTGTGTGGAAGTCAGTACTAAATCAATCATTAATATTTAAAATTGTGTAAGCATACAATACTGAAGACTGCTACAGTTTGGGGTTTTTGTTTTGTTTGTATCAAGAAGAACATAATAAGAAATGAAGTAGTAGTAAATCTAGGAGTCAGCCCATCAATATTACTTATGATATAGGAAATTCTTTAGGTCTTATTTAAAATCAATAAAAGACTTCTAAAAAGTAAACACCGGCATTTCCTAAAGATATTTGTAGAATGCAAGAGAAAATTTTGCAGGGCTGAAGCAATGTCCCAGGGGCTAAGAGCAGTGGCTGCTCTTCCAGAGGACCCCGGTTGGCTTCTAGCATCAACACGGTAGCTCACAAACCACTGTAACACCTTAGGATCCTGGGGGGTCCTGTGCCCTCTTCTGGCCTCTCCAGATACTTCACACACATGGTACACAGATATACGTGCAGACAAAACATCCATACACATAAAATAAAAATTTAAAAATTTTAAAAAGATTTTACAAAGGAAAGTATTTTTGAATGGAAGCATTGCTTCTAAGTGTTTGCACGTTCTTTGAGCATATGCTATTTCCCCCTACTAATCCATAGTCTAGTCATATATCACAGACAAAGATCACCCTAAAACTTCTTTTTACTCACACATAAAGTCGACAAAAGAGGCTGGGCTCCTGATCTCTAGGCAGGGGTCCTGACCCAAAGCACCACTCCACCTACCACCATGATTGGCCTGAGGACCATGTGTGCCATGTTTGCCTTCCAGCTGCTCTCTACACCCATCTTCAGGGAGGACTCATGCTGTCATCCCTACTGGATCGTTTTCCCCAAACTCCGGCCTCCTCCCGTGAAGTAAAGAGCCTAAGTTCACACTGCTAACTCCAGCCAGAGATCTACCTGAAGACCGTTCGATTGGCAAGTGACTTCCTGCCCCACCAATTCCACCTCTATAGGCAAGGACCCCAGACATGATTGCCAATTCCAGACATCCCACAGCATGCCTTTGGCCCCTTGGCCCCCATCTCTAGGCAGGGACCCTGGACTCACACTACTAACTCCACCCATACATGTTATTCAAACCACTCCTCTCTAGGTATGGACCACACCAACAATTACACACACACACACACGCACGCACACACACATGAATACTTCAGTGCTTCCACATAACCTGCCTAAAAACCTGTCTGTCTTGTGGTTTCCCCTTTGCCCCCATCTCCTTAGGCAGGGATCTTAGACTTGCATGGACAGCTTAGTGACTCTCACTGTCTGAGCAGTCCTGAGAACCTCCCGCAGACTTGTGAAGATTGAATGTGGCTATCTTCTTACACTACCTGACCTTAGAAATTCACTTATCTTGAGCTGAACTGGGACTATTTCTGATTACTCGATTGCAACATCACCCCCCCATACACACACAAGACTGATCCTAAGCTCCACACCTGACAAGTTGGGGTAACAGAAACTGAGTTTCAAACACCCACACAACAAAGGAAGGACAAGATTCCCCCCACAGGCAAAGGAAGGACAAGTGATGAGAAACTACCAGTGACCTAACTCCAGACGTTTAAGCCACATTAAAAAAATAAATAAATCAGTAATCATGAATAACCAAGTCAATAAATCTCTACAAAAAAATTAATACTGCTATAATAATGTTCCCACTGCAAGTGATTTAGATAACTTATAAGATAATGCTTTTAAAAGAGAGAATAAATATGATAAAGAATTCAAAATCTGAACAGTGTCTGAAGATGGCAAAAACACAGCTGAGTGAAATAAATAAGAAATCTAAAATACGAAAATAGAATCTTAAAAGGTAAAAGCATAAAATGAGAAATCAGAGGAAAAACCCTCCAAGGAAAGCCTAACAATAGCAGATGAAGTGGAAGAGAGAATATCGGACCTTGAAGACAATGAAGAGAACCTGGGTCACTCAAAGAAAAGGCCAAAGCGAAGCCCGGGAATGGAACATACCCGGACTCTCTTCCTGTTGCTTTCGTGAAATTACCTGACAGCACAGCTTAAGGAGAAAGAGCTAAACTCACAGTTCAAAGTACAGTCACCATAGCAGGTAACTCAAAGCACAAGAGCTTGAAGCAGCCCATTACGCTACTTCCACAGTCCATACACAGAGAAAAATGAGTATGTGCAAGCTTGCTAGAGCTCAGTTTCCTGTCTCCACTTCCCAAACTTCAGGATCCCAGCCCCAGGAATAAGCACCCTCACAACGGGTAGATCTTCACACTGTAATTTAGTCAGGGTAGTCCCCCACAGGCATGCTCAGAAGCCCTTCTTCCAGACATTCTAAAGTTTGGCAACTTGTCCATTAATGCTAACCGTTACAATGCCACTTACAAAAAGAGTCTCTCTTGTTTGCTAAATTCAATTCTGAGTCATCGTTGTCTCTTAAGTTACATTTTATGCAGACTATGCTCTGTTATAAAATGACCCCTATTTGAAATTGTTGCAAGACTTGTTTATGTGACACCTAGCTGTCAATTTCTAGTAGGACATATTTATGCTACACATAGAATTTTTATGTCTCTTAATTGTTACTAAATTTAGGCTTCCTAGTTGTGTTACTTTTTTAAATATTTATTTTTTATTTTTAAAATTATATGTATACATGGGAAAGAGGTATGTCCACATGGGTACATACACACAGAGTCCAGAGAATGTTAGACCCCCTGGAACTGGAATTCAGATATCTCTGAACTACTGGATGTGGGTACTGGGAACAGAATGAGAGTCAGCATATAAAATAATGAGTCTCATGATGATACTTCAAGTGTGTGGTGTGTGTGTGTGTGTGTGTGTGTGTGTGTGTGTGTGTGATGTAGTGTAACTCCCCAGTCATTCCTCTACTATCTTCCCTGCTCTTATACTGGTTCCTTTTCTTCTCACAAGTAGCTCTGCTTTGTTTTCATGTAACACACATATATACATATGTGTGCAGAGTTAAACAGACAGTCCACAGATGAAACTAAGTAAGGGTTTCTTTCTCCCCCTGCTACTACTGTCTCTCTGCCTCCTGCTTCCCTTGAGGGACCTCTCCCTCTTTACAGTCCCATTTATGCATTCATTTTTTGTACCTCTCTCTGCCCCAATATATGCATAGGTGCATGTATGCACTTCTTCTGTATATTATGTATATGAGAGAAACATGAAGTATTTGCCTTTCCCAATCTGGCTATCTCACTTAGCATTATAACTTCCAGTACTGTCTATTTTCCTGCATATGACATAATTTAGTTCTTTTTGTTGGCAGTTTGTTTGTTTGCTTTGAGACAGGGTTTCTTTGTGTAGTCCCAGCTGTCTTAGAACTCACTCTGTAGACCAGGCTGGCCTGGAACTCAGATATCTGCCTGCCTCTGCCTCCTAAATTCTGGGATTACAGGTGTGCAACACCACCACACAGCTGCACAATTAAATCGCAATCTAATTCTTTATAGATAAATCGAAGTCCACTGTATATGTGATTTCCTTTTTCTATTGATCTGTTGATGGGTATCTGGGGTGTCTCTCCTTGACTATTATGCATAGTGTAGCAGTAAACATGGATGTACAGGTTTCTCTGTGGTAATAGTTGCATTACTTCTTTGGGGAGAATATATCACATACTTATTAAGTATCTCAGTTCATTTGTGATGGGATAGGAACTTTCCTATTACCTAAGAACTGGACCCAGGATTCCTTAGAGACCACAGAAGTGTCTTTGAGATGCTACCACCATCTTTCAGTTTACATTAGATGCCTGAGGGTCAAGAGAATACAAGATAATCAGAAGTTGCCAACCTGTTGGATGGAGAAGGAAGGGAACAAAATGAGTCAGTTTCTTCTAAAAATTACTGATAACCAACTAGAAGAAAAGGCTGTCATTCTGTTTCTTGGGAGACATTTGTAATATGAGAAAATTCTTTCTACATTCTCTCACACACCCGTGTGTCTTTCAAGTGATGTGCGATCCACAATTTTTTGTTATACAACCTTTATGCCCTTGAAAGTTAGAGTATCAGTCTTGCTGTGGTTTGGATATGGTTTATACTGCAAGGACCCCTTGTGTTAGAAACCTGATCCCCAGTGTAGTGATGTTGAGAGCTTGTAGGATCTTTAAGAAGTAAACCCAGTGGTAAGTATTGGGGACACTAACCTTGGAAGGAACCAAGTAGTTCTGAAACTTCAGTTAGTTTTTGTGAATAGGCTGTTAGAAACAAACAATCCTGGTTCCTTCTTTTTCTCTGGCTTCCTGTCCTGCCGTGCAATCTCTCCCTCCCATATATGTCTTAGTCATGATGCCGTCTATTCACCATGTTATTCCAGGCAGCTGGGAAGGGCCATTGACAGAACTGACAACTGACTCTTGTTTGGACTGACAAGCTGTTTAGACTTTCAGCCTCCAAAACTGTGAGCTAAATAAACCTCTTTATTTCTAGTATTTTGTTATGGGAACAGAAATGGATATATTATAGCAAAATGTAAACATCTCCCTTTGAAGCAAAGATTAAGTTAACCAGGGGCTGATCTTAAAATATTCAAGTTACCTGAGCTTTGAAATAGGGTCTACTATGTAGACAAATTGCCTTGAATTTATAATCTTCCTGTTCAGCCTGATGGAGGACTCTCTCCAGGATGGCCTCGAATTTGGAAAAAAAGTTATGTTTCTACTTCCCAAGTTCTGTGATTACAGATATTAACTGCCATACCAGGTTCAAAGTTTCTGACTTGATATGCCCACTTTTGTACAGGTGCCCTCCGGTCCACTACTTGTGGGAACCAGCACACAGTTGATACTCTGGCTCAAGGCTTATTGGTAGAATAAACTGTTTCCCGAGTCAACAGTTGTGTGCATCCTACCAACATCCTTGAGACTATGGTGGGCTAACTTGTCGCAATTAAGGTAAAGTTTCATATCTTTTATAGTTTCCAAGAATTTGCTTGAGAGGTGGATGCAATGTTCCTCTTTGGTGATTATCTGAGCATAGAACAGGGAACCAGAAAGATTGTGTGTAGAAAGAAGAACTTGAGTGCTGACTTTTCAGACCACCAATGGACTAGGAACATAGTTATCTTTGGTCAAAATAATATAACATAACAACAATGAGATTCTGAGCATGCATTTCAAAACTAAGAGTATGATTTAGAATGGATTTACTTATTTTTTTCTGAAAGTTCTTATCTTATATGTCCTCAGCTAGAATAGATTAGGTACGGCTAGAATAGCTTAGGTACGTCTGAGTCAGTGGGTTAATCAAAAAAAAAATGCATCTTTCTATTAGCGTGAACAAGACAATGCAAGTCCAAGTAAATTATTTCCAAGTTACTACCTATGACGTGTGTGTTAATAATCCACCAACTGAAATAATCTCTCAACCTAAAATAGCATTGATGAAAGGAAATAAATATATTTGAGGGAAAAAAATCCCATGAAAAGTCCAAACTGGGAGAATAAGGAAATAAGTATAATGATTTTAGTGAAACTATGCAAAATTATATTAAAGGGTACGGATACAGGCAGGACAAAGCACTAGGGTATGGAATGAAGTAGGGCAGTCAACTCTTCCAATTGTGCTTCAATAGCACTGATTTTCTCTGGGTCCAATGAGTAGAACGGGATGCTGCTTAGGACCACTTCCTGCCAGAAGAGAGTTCTGCCATAGCTGGAGGCTGTGGGTGTTCCGTACAAGGCAGGGAACATGTGACTACCGAGAATACAGGAGAGTCGTCTGGAGCCAGCTTACCTAGGTTAGGGGCTCTGTGGTTCGGAAGCCCAAAGTACTCATATAGACCCTTGAGTGAAAGTCGGTGTTTTAAATGCATGTGACATATGGTGACCAGAGACTCCAATCTCGTACGGAGAGGACCAACGCCAGGATGCAATTTTCCTTAACTGCTCATTAAGCCTGTATCTTGAAGGGAAAGGAAGGAGAGAAGAGCGAATGACTGCAGTGTCTTCCAGTCTTAGACTGTTCACCAAGCCAAGCTAAACTGAGGGGAGGAGGAAGAAAAAGCAAAGGAAAAGTGGGCGGGCCTGGAATCTGGAACCCACTGAGCATGCTGTCAACAGTCTGGCTGATTGAAGAAAACAAGCCATCTCATATTATACTGCTGAGCATAGCCATGTCCCATGGTGACCCTGGGACATAGTGAAATATACGGATTGGTTCATTTTTGTTATCAGTAGGATTTAAGGAATATGATACTCATTCAGACCCAGAAGAGATGCAAACAAATGTGAAAAATGAATTAATCCAAGGATTGACACTGCTCTTTCATAAATATTATTATCATCATTATGGCATCTTCATCAGTGAAAGGTGAATAGACCATGGCACTTAAAGTTATTTTTATAGCCTTTTATTATAAAACACTATGTGATCATGTATAGAAAAGCTTGGAAAAGTACTATACAAATCTCATTTGCAGTCCCACAACCCAGAAATAACACCTGTTAATATTCTGTCCATTTTTATTTATCATTCCTTCTTTTGCATGCATGTTTCTTTTTTAATATTTATTTATTTATTATGGATACAATAGTCTGTCTGTTTGTGTATGTCTGCAGGCCAGAAGAGGGCACCAGAC
>LOEQ01003627.1:0-26354 GCA_001685075.1 Bramus lutescens | reverse complement strand
GAGAATAAGGCAATTCAGGCCTTTTTTACCGGGCCGATTGCCGGGGATCCGTGGAGGGCTTCGCTCGGAGAAGCTCTTACCCCTCACCTGACGCCGACTCCCGTTCTTGCGACATTCTGTCATACAGGTGTCAGCGCAGGTATGGCAATTAGACAGATGCATACATAGTCTAGACAGGCTTTTCCTGCCCCGAAGCTTAAGCTTAAAGCTATTCAATTATTTTTCAGAAACCACACATAGAAGAACAATTTCAACCAATATGAATATTTAATATTCCCAGAGGAAGTCTAAAGGAGTAATAGTGATGCATATGAATGTTTGATATCCATGGGTATGAATACAGCAGCCTTGCACTGGGGCAAGCTTCAGTGTGGAGAGCGTCATCCTGGGTCCCACACATGCGCTCTCATGGCTTCGTGTGCGGGAGTTACAAAGACTACCTAACCCCCACATTTAACGCTTTATGATATTGCAGAGCTTGAAAAGTTTGGGCAACATGGTATCTGCCTGTCTATTTGCTTCTTAAGTCAATACCGAGGAGGAGAACTCAGGACTGATTCTCTACGATTTTTGGTTTCACCTTCTCTACACCCTCTTATAACGGTACACCAGGTCCAAAGGGTAGCCATCCATTAGGAAATGGAAATATGCCAAGCTTGTCTCCAAGGGTTAGTGAGAGATGCAGAATAACAAGCTACAGAAGGAAGACGTTTTCTTATTTAAACTTCACTGGCTAACGTGGTTTTTTTTTTCTGAAAAATACTGCATTCTTCCTACCATGCTCTAAAGAAAATTACTGAGATTCTTCACTTCTTATATTTGATTTTGAAACAAAAAAAAAACATTGTGGTCTAAGCAGCTCGAGTATATCTATAATAAAAAATAATTAGGGAATCTTTTAAACTTTGTTTTGTCTCTAAAACCATTGTCTTTCTGATAGTCAAACTTCAACCAATTAGACTATATTTTGGTTTTAAAAGACTTTTTGTTGCACCCCTTAACAAATTTGGTTTGATTTAGATAATTTTTTCCATTTTGCTTCAGTCCATATTACCATATATGAAATCTAATGGAACATATCCTAAGCTGGCCCAAGACAACCGTAGACACTGTTTCTCACTGTTTGTAATCAACAGCCCTAGTACATCTTCTTGGACATCCATGTTGCTTCCACTTGCACAGGCAGGAGAAACGGTGATGTTTTGCTTCATCTGAACAAAGTGGTTCCATCATTCCATTTCCTAAAGCTGTCTGCTGGAAAAGCTGGTAATTCTGGGAAGACAAAATCACCTACACACATACACACCCGTCTGTTCTCTGCAAACATGCCTGATTTTTCTTCATCTGCGGCTGGTTGGTGGCAGGGTAATCACCAAAGGTGAGCAGGCCAGGTATGTTTCAAACCAAGTAAGGGATGCTTTAAAGTTAAACATGTATTGACAAGAGATCCTGATAGAAAAGGACTCCCTGCAACCGAGTTGTCCCTCTGCTTCCTGTTGGTCCACAATCCTCTGCAGCACCTCTAGTCTGAATGCTTAAAAAAAAATCTTTGTCTTGGTAGACATTAAAATGTTTGCTTGTGTGTTCTTTGCTTTTCACATATAAGATCACACCACTATACAGTTCTTGAATTCTTCTGTGAAGGAGGTCAGGCAACTGTTATTCTCATTTTGCTAGGACTTCACCAACTTCTGGAAAATCCAATCAGAGTTTCAGAGAAGCTACCACAGGAGAATTATACAGACAGGGGCTGGTAGGAAGAGAGGCTTTAATGATAGTAGGTTCTCTAATTTCTTTTCATGTCATTTTTTTTTCTTTGGTAGATTTGTCTTAAGGCTTTAAGAGTATCGTCTATAAATCCTAACACTGGCTTCTTCCTAGCATTTTGTTTTGAATATAAATTATAAGGTTTGTTTCAAATGTCTCATAATAGGGGTTTACTGTGTGAATATTGAGACTATAAAATTAAAATTACTGACTGAGTGGAAAGCAATTTATGTAATCTCTTAATTTAATAAAGTTTTTTTTTTTTCTCCATGGGTGGAAACTGAAGTTCTGGGAAGTTAGGTGGCTCCCTGTGGTTGCACAGCTTGTAAAGGAAGAAACAGAATAATTTCCCCTTCTTCCCTGTGATTCAGAGTAGCAAATGCGCCTGTTCACTCGAATTCACAGGTCACAATAGCTGTTTAAAAGCAGTTCTGGAGACATTTAGTGTTCATAGCACATTTTAAGGACTTCAAATTTATTCAGATGCCTTTGTATGTTTTGTATGTTTTTATGGCAAAAGAGTGTATGTGTGTGTGTGTGTGAAGCTTTCCATGATTTTTGCAGTCTTAATGTTTCCTGAGTTATAAGAATATGGCTTCACTTTACACTTACGACTCTTAAAGCTCCATAACCTGTAAGTAGATATGAGTAGAAGACCCGAGGGATTCACAGAACACATTGGCTTCATGTGGTTATAAGTCTGGATCTAATGAGGATAAATTCACAGTATATCTGGGAAGCTCTAACAAAAAACAAATCAAAAGCTAAATGTATTCAATTTGAAAACCAAAATTTCAAGCTGGGTGGTTGTGGTGCACCCCTTTAATGCCAGCACTCAGGAGGCAGAGGCAAGTGGCTGTCTGTGAGTTTGAGGCCAGCCTTGTCTACAGAGTGAGTTCCAAGACAGCCCAGGCTATGCAGAGAAATCTTGTGTCAAAAAAAGATAAATAAACGAAACCAAACTAAAGCAATTTCTTCAGTTTTTACTTATTGTAAAGTGTAGATTCTATGCTTGTATAAAATTCCTACGCAGAATGCCTAATTGATCACAGTCTCTGATAATTATATGCTTTATACCCTACTCCTCCTGAAGAGATTCCATCATCATACACACATTTCTGAAGTTTAGGCACGATCTCTCAGCATCTCTGTTAAGTGATAAAGAGACATCACAGTATGCTTGTAATTGAAGATTGCTCATTCATTTCCCAGCTGCCCAGACCTGAATAATTACACAGAAATTATACTAATTACAACATTGTTTGACCAATGACTCTAGTGTATTTCTAGCTAGTTCTTACATCTTAACCCTTTTCTATTAATCTGTGTATTGCTGCAAGGGTGTAGCCTACCGGTAAGGTTTTGGCGTGTCCTTCTCCTTCAGCAGCTACATGGCATCTCCCTGATTCCACCTACTCTCTATATATATCTCTTGCAGCCTAGCTATATTCTACCTTGCTATAGACCATAGCAGCTTTATTCATTAACCAATAAAAGTGACACATATGCACAAGGACCTCCACATCATCCCCCTTTTTTGTCTAATTAAAAAGGAAGACTTTAACTTTAACATAATAAAATTACATATACAAAGCATTTATTAAGCAAGAATTATAGTTACAACATTTAGTCCATTTATATTTGGTAAATTAAGGAAAATACACTTTCATCTATCCTATCTTTGTGAGTCTAAAGTTTCATATCTAATTTATCTTTGATCATAACTAAGGAAAACTATAACAATTTGTCTTCAACTCCATAAAAGACTTCAGAAGGATATAATATTACTTAAGTAAACAGGAAGTGCAATCAAGCAACTTCCAAAACTCTAGAATTGACAGGGATATTTCACTGCCTGGACAGTGACCCAAAATTTTTCTGTAATGCTTGGGCATTCATTTCAGCCTACAGGCCCATAGCATTTGGCAGAGTTTTCTGTGAAACAGGAAATTGGAAGATCTGTTCTGCCTATATTGGCAGTTTGTCAGTCACTTTCTGTCCTGCAGAATGTCTGGCAGACTCTTTAATGAAGCAGGAACACTGAAGGACCATTCCATCTTCTGAAATGTTCAGCAGTCACTTTTCTGTGAGTCCTGCATGTCCAGTTTATACAGCATACCATCAAGCAGTCTAGGTAGGAGCAGTTTCTTGCCCAAATGGCTAACCTTGTCACATTGAAGGCAAATTCCATAACAAGTTTCTTCAATTCCCTTCAACCTTTCTGAAGTAATTGGTACTGCCAGAAGCAGATATGTCTCATTGTCAAAAAAGTCTAAGTTTTTAAAGCATTTAAATGACATGTTCTGTAGCTCTTTGAAAGGTTTGAAGAATACCTATCCATATGAAATAAATCTCTGCAATCTAGAAAACCTAACTAACATGACTACAATGTTTGATTATTACAGATTATTATCTATTAATCTGTATTTCTTAACTATACATTACATTTTTAAATGGACTGCACAAGCACAATATCTTAAACAAGAGCAGAAATACACATACACAGTATAACAAAATCAACCTTAAATACGTATTACTAGACCAAGATTGATACCAATGCAAAGTATTCATCTCTATACCATATCCTCCTTTTTTGTTTTTAGAAATTGACTATGACCTTTAATCACTTATAATCAACCCCTTTAAAGTAAAAATAAGCATTTATAAACAATCATTTTAGGAATTTGGGTGTAGTTTTCTCCAAACTGCTTCCTGCTGTTTGTTGGGCAAAGTATTTTTAGGGTTCACAGAGACCTTTCAAGGTTTTGTTCCATCAAACCACATAAGCCTGGAAGGAATCCACAGGTTCTCATCTTCTGTGGAAACAAAAGCAGAACCTCTTTTTCAAAGCAACATATTCTTAGACCCCAGTTTTGAAGTCAAAATACCTTTATGATGGTTTAGCTTAGCAGCCCCCAGAATCAAATATCTCTCTGCAGTCAAAACATTCAAAGAAAACACAATAATGTACATAATCCAGATTCTCTGTGTGTATTTTATCTTTACATGGCTTATCTTTTTAGTCCTTTATTCTATAATTGTCTGTATTCTTTTATACTGCTTTACTGTCTCTTTAAAGACTTTGTTTTATTTTTTAAACCTATTTCTTTTCATAACTGTCTTTTTTCTTTTTCTTCTCTCTCCTAAGCCTATGTAGATCTATCCAACACTGTGACCCATTCAGAGGTCTTTTTCATCTGAATCTGTCTTTGTTGAGTATCTGTAATCATTTTCTGACCAGAAGTACTTTTTTCATGCTAAGTGAGTGTGGCTAGAACCAACTCCATGACCCTGCCTGTTTGTTCTGCCCAGTCCAACATAGAGGCTTGTTCACTACCTCTGTGAGCCATGCATACTGCCCCAGCTCCAGGGACACAGTGGGTCTATGTTTCCATTAAGCAATTTGTAACACACTGTTTACAGTCCCCATTTAATTGCAGGATCTCATGAAAGAGCCAGAGTTCATTCTGTCAACAAGAACCAGGAAGCCGAATCTTAAAGAATTCATGCATTTTTTTTTTTTGCCACTAACACTGAGTTAGGAAGACTTCTCTTAAAGGAGCCACCAGCAAATAGAGTCTATCTGAGAAAATGTGGCTACCAAGCAGCTGTGCTTAACTCTTTTCTTTTGTATCTAGAATTCCTTCTCAAGCTCTCTCAGTTTTTTTATGGATATAGTTGCCCCATGTTGCTACACCATTTTGTAAGCAGAGACCACTTGTTCATTTCCCAACTGCTCAAACCCAAAAAATCACACAGAAACTGTACTATTTACAACACTGTTTGGCCAATGACTCTAGCATATTACTAGCTAGCTCTTACACCTTAAATTAACCCATTTCTATCAATCTGTGTATCAGCATGAGGCTATGGCCTACCAGTAAAGCTCCTAAAATTCTGGCATATCCTTCTCCTTCAGCAGCTACATGGTGTCTCCCTGACTCTGCCTACTCTCTCTATATATCTATTCCAACCTGGCTACATTTTGCATTGCTACAGACCAAATTAGCTTTATTCATTAGCCAATAAAAGCAACACATATACAGAAGGACATCCTATATCATATGCTTGACTGTGGCATGTCTGTGAGCCTTGAGGACTTCTTAGGGCTGGGCTTGTGGCAGAATTCAAGGTCCAAAGGGAATTAATATTTTCCCACCTGCCCATCCTCTGGCATGTCACAACTATCTGTTACCTTCTAAACCAATCTAGCAGCAGGATCCTTCATTACTGCCTTTTCTGCATGCCATCAACAAATTCCTTGGTCTAGTCACTTGCCTCCATTTTAGCATGATTAGCCCATTGCCTGCCTATGCTTTTGTGAGGCTGATGAATGGCTCCTTCAAAGACATTAGGATTATTACAAAGAATTAATTATCTTAGGGTCACTACACAGATGTGTGAATACATTATATTAGGGTCACTACATAAATGTGTGCATACATTATCTTAGAGTTACTACATAGGTATATGCATACATTATCTTATGGTCACTACATAGATGTGTGCATATATTATCTTAGGGTCACTGCATAGATGTGTGCATCCATTATCTTAGGGTCATTACATAGCTGTGTGCATATATTATCTTATGGTCACTGCATAGATGCATGCATACATTATCTTAGGGTCACTACATAGATGTGTGCATACATTATCTTTAGAAAGGCTTTGCTGGTATGATTAAGATAGAAATTCAGGGTCCAATGTTATCACAATGGTATTTGTAAGCAGTAGGCATGAGGAACTGTCAGAAAAAGATTAGTGATAGGATCAGAGTTCAAATAGATGCTCCCTGAAAATGCACAGAATGGTCAGAAACTAAGTGTGTGGTTTGAATGAGAATGGCACTCATAGACTCAGTTATTTGAATGCTTAGGCCCAAGTTGGTGGAACTGTTTGGGAAGGACTAGGAGCTGTCACCATGTTGGGGGAGATGTGTCACTAAGGATGGACTCCGAGGTTTCAGAAGTCCACACCATTCCAAGTCTCTTGCTCTCTGTTTCTTCCCTGTGGATCAGATGTGAGCTCTCAGCTACTGCCCCAGTGCCATGCCTGCTCACCTGCTGCCATGCTCCTTGTCATGATGATCATGGACTCTAATCCTCTGAAACTACAAGCAATCCCCCAATTAAATGCTCTCTTTTATAGGTTGCCTTGGAATGTTGTCTCTTCACAAGGTGGGAAGCTTCCAGGAACTCAAAAAGGGAAGAAAACATTCTTCTCTGAAGCCTCCAGGAGAAAGGAAATCTACAGGCACATTGGTTTGCTAATTTCTAACTTCCTGAACTGCAAGGTAACAGTTTGTGTTATTTAAAGCCAATGTATTTGTGGCCATTTATCATGGAAGCCATAAGAATAATGCAATTATATATTAAAGCACTCTCAAGGTCATAATACCATATTGGGTACTATTCTCAGTGGAAAATCATGATACTTTTAAGACTTTTCCTTAAAATGTGCTTTAAGATTATATTTAAAAACCACATTTCAGGGTTGTTTCTTACAGGTAAGTTTTGTGCCATTTCCGTATTTTTGTTAATAAATTTATTCATTCAGTTTGTATTTGTTAAACAGATAAAGGACTGTATTATTGGAGACAGACATATTTAGGAAATAGACTTTGGTTCTAAGGTTCTCATAGGTCAGCCCAAGGCATTAAGACACTGCATAAATAACTTCAACCTGAGGTACTATGCTGTATTATAGGTATACAAACTGTTTTCTCACAATTCTGGTGGTTAGCCCTGGAGATTCAGGTGCCACTGGAGTTGTTTCCTGGGGAGGCCTGGAGGTGGCACTGTTCTTTGAGTGGTCACATGGTCTCCAGTTTGTGCTTGTATCCTATTTCCCTCTTTCTAGAATACCAGTTATATTAGATCAGAGGCCATTCTGCTGAACGTTAAGTCAGTTGTCTCTCTAAAGACTTTATTTCCATATGGGTCATATTTTGAGACCCTGGAAGTTTAGATTTCAGTTGTATGAACTGTGGGTGTGGGAGAAGTGGTGTTCAACAAACAACAAAGTCAGGCTTTTCTTTTTTTTTTTTAGGAAAATTCAGAGCAGAGTGAGATACTCAGATTTACTGTTAGTAACAATTGACTTACAAATCGAGTCATGGTGTGCTCATGACATGGGACAATGGGTGAAGACACTTGCCACCAAGTCTCGTGACCCGTATTTAATCCTTTGCACCCCACTTGGGAGAGCAAACAATAGACTTCTGCAAGTTGTATTCTGAGCTCCACGTGTGTGGGCACACACAAATAAATAATAAACACTTATAAAAAATAACCAAGTGGTTACCACAATCTTGTCATAGGAGGGTCCTTACATCATATTGCTAACTTGGAGAAGCACTACTGTTTAAAAGATGTGGAAATGGTGAAAACAACAAAGGCTACATTTCATTTTTAAAGACTTTTTTTTTATTGATTTGTTGGGAATTTCATATCATGCACCCCAATTCCACTTACCTTCCAGTCCCTCCATACCCTCCCTTCACCCTTGTCATGTCCTCCCCAAAAATAATGTTTAAAAAATTAAAAATAAAAATATGAATTAAAAAAACCAAAGAACAATAAAATAGCAAAACAAAAACAAACAAAGAACCCCCTTTTCAATTCTCTGTAGTCTTTCCTGGTTTTCCATCACCTCTCCATTGGTCTTAGTGGCGTTGGGAGCTGCAATGTGCCATTCAGTGGCATGCAGTGGACCCTTTTGTCCAAACAGCTTTACTAGCAAATGTTCATTGTGTAATGAGTTGTTAGTGTGGTTCAAGGCCACTGGCTTCTGGCACATCATCAACACTGGACCCCCATCGAAACTTCTCTTGAGTATTCTGCTGTTGCCCCAAGTCACGGAGATCTTATGGCTATGGTTCCACAAAACCAGTCCCTTCACACCCTCTAACAGGTCCTAGATGGGCTAGATGTTGGGGTGGGTCAACTCAAAGCCCTGGATGCATGCCCGGGAGGTAGAAAGACTCCATTTCTGCCTGTTCTTGAGCTGGGTGAAGAGATCCTTTGGTGGGATTCCTCCATGCCATTCCCAGGCTACAAACAAAGCCAGCAGCTAATGAATGAGTCTTCTGATGAGTCTGACCTTTAGGAGTAAATGAATTTACTGCCATGAACTTTCATATGCTTCTAGAAGCTGCTTCATGCAGGTTTATAGATGTATCTTGGCTAAGACAAAAAAGAAAAAAAAAGATGTTTACTGTTCCCTTAAGAGAATGTATTCTAATAGAAAAAGCATGCTATATATTTAATGTTAGGTAAGCAAAATATGCTAAATTCCTTAGGGTCCTAATTATTCCAAAGGCAAGGTCTAATCAACAGTGTTGAACTTTGTTTCTGTTAGAAAAGCAGAGAATGTTCACACAAATCCTTTCATTTCCCTACCAATGGCAATAAAAATGCTTACCTTTCTGGGAACACATTACAGCTGGTAATTTTATTCGCTTAACTTGTTAAAGGGCTGCAGATGCAAAGACGTGTCCAAGAGGCTGAGAGCCCCAATATGGAAAGATAGCACATACAACTAAGATGAGGTAGCATGCAAGAAACCTGATAACGGATTTGAGCGTCTTTGAATTTTTAGACACAAGAAACATAATAAAATAGAAATTCCACCTTTAGGCTATCATTTGTTTGTATAAGTGTCTGCTAATCATGTGACTTACACAAATTTTCAGCTATCCTCTATTATTTCAGACAAATTGTGCTACTATAGAATTTTGAACGTAATTTAGTTCTCAAGTCCCAAATAACCCTGCTAGAGGTAGAAAATGAATGTTTTCATCTGAAGAAATAAAATGGGAGACTGGGGAATGCCCAGTACTGGCAGCAAAAATGCTGCTTTTTCTAACTTAGTATTGTTTCAATTGTAGGGTAATTGAACTCAATTGTCTGAAGAGTATCTATTTGCTGCAACATGTGAGTTTATTTCATGACAGTGCACAGTTTTTAGCAGGAGTTTCTGGATTTTTCTTACAATGTTGATTCACCTCAAACCATACTGTTTTCCAGATCGACTCTGCTGGGTTTTAGCAAAGGCCCCAAAGTTAATCACAGATAGTAATCAATTATATCACCCAGCTGTTTCTATTGATGGTGCTGTTGCCGTGGAGCAAGCACAGGAAAGTGCTTCTTAGCAACACGCTTTCTGTAGTCAAGGAGATGCTGTCCTACACTTTGAGAATAGATGGAGACATACCAAGGGTGCAGAGAGGATGCTTTCAGAGGAGCAACTGACCTCCCTCTTAATCAAGTCTACAGCAGTCTCAGTGATGAAAGACTGAGGTTGGAAAAGGTTCTTTTGATAGTAAAGATTCCAAACTTGGATAGAGGAGATGCTATAGATATTGGATGGGTTACTCAGAGTCACAAGGCACAAATACAGAGGCTTCAGGTAGACAGAGTTAATAATTCAAGGATTTTCCTTCAGAGATGTGCAAAAGCTTTCCAAGAGGGGTCTGAAGAAAGGAAGAGCCTGAAAGGGCAAAATTTCTCCTTCTCTTAACCCTGTATGTTACTCATGTAAAGCAAGGCAATAGGGTCAATTAGTAACCCAAGACAGAGAAAGTTTGCCTTGGGCCTTCTCTAATTACCATGGCTGTATAATTATAAAGTCTTGTTGCCTGCTCTGAGCCAAAGCCACCTGTAGTTTATTTCTCTGGTCTCCCTTCCAGTGTCTGGGACTTCATTCCTTTGTGGAACGGCAGCGCCTTCCCTTTCTTTTCCCTCTGTAGATGGTTGGCCCTTGGCCGTGCTCCCGTAGACTTCTCTGCAGATCACTGTTCTCAGAGCACTCTGCTCCCCAGACTCTGCACACATGGTGCTGATCTAATGGGAGCTCACCAAGGCCAGATGGACTGGGACTGATGGAGCATGTNGGGAGGGGGAGGGGGAGGGAAATGGGAGGAGGGGAGGAGGTGGAAAATTTTAATATTCAAACAAATTATAAAAAAAAGAAGTTTGGCTTCCAGTGGACAAACTCATCCTCCAGCTTATGGTCTCCTTGGTGCTAATGAAACCAATCTCTTTATTTCTGAAATTAATGGGTGTGCTCAGACTTATTGACATTAGTTTTTGGAACAGTTAGACAATGCAATCTCAGGGCATAATGGGATTTATAGCTGTAAAAGGCCTAACAGATAAAAAGTTTTAATAGTTTCATAGCTGCCATCACATTTTTTGAAAATATTTTTTTCCTTGAATGCAATGAAATTTGTGCAGAGTTTCTTAATAATCTATATAGCTGTATCATTATACCAGTGGAAACATACAGATATCACAAGAATCATAAAAATAGGGCAAGTTTCAAATTTTAAATCAAATCAGTGCTTTGTTTGAGTCATCTAAATATTTATAAACTGCTTACAACACTGTGTGCTTGAGCTAAGGAGTGGCTAAGCCACTCGAAACCAAATTACAGACTGTCACGTGTGTACATTCACTTCTAAACAGCATCTTTGAACACCTTGTATTTGTCTTTTGTAGTTTAGAAATTTTCTTGTTGATAAAAGTTTTTAAACGAAAGAAATACATTTGTTGTTATTCAGATCTTTTGACACGTGATGCAACCCATCCATATAATCTCTACATTATAATGCTTATCTAACAATTGGGTTCCAATCTAGCTACCAGTCAATAAAATATGGGGGAACAGAGAGTCCTGTTGGTGTTTTTAAGTGAAATTCAATGCCGTAGTAGCTAATATCCTGCATAGATGGACTGCATGCTGTGCTGACATTGCTTGAAGCATCTCAATGCTGTTTTGAAGCCAGAATGCAGCAGAGCATCTTCTCCTCTGCTGGCTTTCTGATTCCGGTATTGGCTGTAGGTAATCCGGTCTAGCGTCAGGGGTCTGAGTCTGAAATATGTCCTTTATTTCACGATACAGAGACTGAAAACTTGAAGAATATAGACTGCATAACAAGGTTTGGTTATTTATGAGAAAACACACTGTATTTGTATCTATATTGCAAGAGTATATATAATAAGATATAAGCAATAAATATCCAGACATTGTGTCTAAATGATGCATGCATATTTTAAAACTTCTGAAATTTATACCAGAAAAATCTTGTAAATATTCTCCAACTCTTCTGTGACTAATCAGAATAAAATTGGACTAAGATGTGAGGTACACATTCAATTATGTAATTGCTTGCTTCCTGGCCTTGCAAATTTAGCTAAATAGAATTGTTTTTGGTCAGTCCAACTTATAGTGAAAAGCACTGTCATGTTTGTGCTTGGCGTGGTCAATTTGTATATTTTCTAGCATTCATTCTTGTGTTCTTCTGAAATCTCTGAAGTCTCCTTCTTTGTTTTACCTGATTTCCCTAAAGCATGAAGATCCATGCTGCCTAACTTCAATCAGCCTTCATTTTTCCCTATATAGTGTACGACTCAGTCTTCATGCTCTTCAGAATTTAATATTCTAGATTGGGCTTGCTTGGTGCCATTTCCTTTTTTCTGTGTGTTTCTTCTGTGAAGAAATTACTCTTTCCAGGAGCAAAGGCGTTGGTTAAAGTCTCAAGGTCCTGTTTATTTCTGCTTGTTCATTCAGAGAGAGTAGGCGAAGAGACTAGGGAAAGAATGGACAGCAAGATCTCACCACTTAAGAAAACAATTAAGAATTTCAAACTAAATTCATATACATCCCTGCAAATCTTAAAAGTTAGAATCTTTATACATATTTGTCAGAATTCTGGGCCAATTTTGTGATCCATAGAAAATGTAAATTAAAATATTCATTTAATTCTGCCTTCTATTGAAAGTAAATTTTGTCAGCTATTTTCTCATTAAAACATGTTAGAGCTAAACCAAAACCAAAATTAAATCTCCAGAAATGTGATTAGATCTTCTAAAAGAACATTACTCTATTTAGAGAATAGACTTAGCATTTTAAGCATGTGTCTACATCAGTGCTTTTCTTCTGTGGGCAGAATGATGTAGCGAGAAGAATATGAGATTCTGGAATTAGAGGAACTGGGCATGACTCCTAGACTGCCCTAGCAGTCATGTGACCTCGGGAAGATAGATGATGAGACCCTTTCAGGTTTGGTGTATGGATCATGTGAATAATAGGAGCGAAAGTGCCTTGTTGGTTGTGAAGCATCACACAAAGTACACTTATTTCAGATAAACTTGACTGGGAATATACTTAAACAAAATAGATGATTCAACACCCACGGTAACTCTGGTTTTATTTAATTAACAAAGTGTCAATGGGTCTTGAAGTTTCTGGAAAATGTTTGAAATTATTCAATCTAGAAAAAAAGTCTTTTAAAAGACCACACCCCCGAAACCAAATCATATAACTCTCACCTAAAATTTTACCATGCATTAGGGCCACTCCACCCTCCTCCAGAGAAGTTCATTTAACTTTGATTTCTGTAAGAGTTGATATTGAAGTTAATGTGGAAATCACTCACCTATTGGGCACAGTGTGCATATTCTCAGGGCTCTACTTTGCTTGGCGGTGTCCAAAAAAGTATTTTTTACTTTCTTTAAAATGAACTTCTAGGTCCAAGTAAGTATTTTATTATATGTTATTAATATAGTCACCTTGGGTCAATATCATAAAATATAGTGTTTAATATTCATCACTATGAGTACCTCATGATGAATTATTCAAGGGACCCAGTTACCTGCAATTTAAGGCAGCCGAAAGCACTGTTTTAACGATAGCGGCCCTGCCAAGAATTGCAGATTTGGATGATTACTTATGTCTGGGAAACAGGGAAGGCTTGGTGGAGCTGAAATTTAAATCATTCCTTTGGAAATGGAGGGACATTTCAGAAAGAAAAGCCATGGAGCTGTGGAGGAAAAAGTGTTACAACTTAGCAATGCTAGTAATCAACAATGGCCTCTTTCTTGTGTATGTGTATGGGGTGTAGGGAATCATTTACTATTTATGTAGTAAAATCTTGCCAAATTTTCTGTTTTGCATTAAAATGTTTCAGAATTAAACTCCAAAATTAAATTCCTAAATTCCAAAAACACCTACAAAAACACTTAATGAGTAAACAACAGTTTGTTCTTTAGATGTGAGACTAGATAACGTTAATTGGGATATTGCGGCAAATTGTTTTGTGTTTCAGTTATGGTCTGACTGCAACAGAGACCAACTCTAGCTAATTCAATCGGTCGGGAATGAAAAAGAACGAAGGAGACCAGAGGCTGTTTGCACTAACAGAATGGTGTTCGTTTTAAGGCCAGTTAAACTAGGTAAGCCCATTCGACCTGAAGGTTCAGTTTTGTGTGAAAACTAATCGCACCAATCCCATCATCATTGGTCCACACTCAGATCATCCAGTTGCAGATCTCCAAGCTGAGCCATGCTCAGTGTCTTGCTAAAACTGATACAGAGTATGTGGTTGTGTTCTAGAAGGTCTGTCTCTTTTCTAAAATCCAATTCTTCCATTACAGTCTAGGTTTATGTTCTTTCTTCATACTAATTTTTCTTTACGCTCTAATCATCTTTAAGTGCCTGTGAGTAGAACTGACATCAATTCTCTAAATAGTGCACTGGGCTGGTTATTTATATCTCTGTCTATGCTAATGCTTAGTTATACTGTTCTGATGTTTTCAGGCATCCTTCTGGCGTGCTGTTCTGAATAGTTGTTGCCTGTGTGTACCAGTGGTTAGATGTGATTCAGGGCATTCTGAGGTGAGAATATTTACTGCACTATTATGACTTGAATCTAAAATGTTTCCTCTCAGCTTCTGTTTCGAATAGTCAGTCCATAGTTTGTTGTTCTGTTTTGATGGTTCTGGAGCCTTTAGGAAATAGGACCTGGTTGATGGAAATAGATCACTATGCATGGATTTTCGAAGGACATACCCACTTCTGATTCTAGTATCAGTTTCTGCTTTCTGGCCAGCCACAGTGTAAACAAGATCTCCAACTCACTTTCCTGCCACCAGGGATGGAGTTACCCCACATTGCCTTCTCCATTACAGTGAATTGGAATCCCAATGATCCAAAATAAACATCTCCTTCCTTAATTGTCCCTGTCAGGCATTTCTTCACAAGATGCAGAAACAGCTAATACGAATGCCTTCCCTTCTATGATGCTTTGCCATGTCACAGATCCAAGAACTAGGAAGTCAGCAGACTCTGGACTGAAACCTCCAAAATTATAAGGCAGAGTATACATACCTCTCCCTTTTAAGTTTCTGTTCTTAAATGCTTGATTACAACAGGTGGAAACCGAGCTATGTAATGGTAAACTGTGATGATTCACACCGAGTAGCCTCTAACAAGCAATGTATTTTGTTTTCTCTTTGTTGTTGTTGTTGTTATTTAGCTTTTTTTTTTTAAATCATGTGAGGATTCTTGTTTAAAGGCGCATTCCACTGTACTTACCTGGTTAATTTCTGTACATCTTGCCAGTCACACTCTAAGAACAGATTCCTTAAGGATAGTTTCCACTAATGTTTCCCAGAGGCTTGATGTGTCAATTCCTTTGGGTATCTGTACTTGTCCTGACAAAATAGTCGGATAGAACAGCAATTCCTTCCATTGATTTAGATGCCAAAATTTGGGTTGTTGTAATTCTATGTTTCTGTCCAGGGTTGATTTATGGTTTATTTCAGAAAGTATCTTTTATATATAAACTTCTCGATGCTAAATGCTGGTGCATGCAAGACACTTTAAATGTGTTATTTCATCAAGTTTTGTGGCATATTTGAAAATATAGGCTTATGAACCACTTTGGAAGTGGGGATAAGAAGATCAGGAGTTCAGTGACAACCTCCACTGTTGACAGAAAGTTTCTGTCCTGCAGCCCTTCAGTCCCAAAGAAACAAACAGAGGTCTACATTAATTGTAAACTGATTATCCTAGTAGCTCAGGCTTCTTATTAACTAACTCTTACATCTTAAATTAACTTATAATTCTTGTCTAAGTTAGCCACATGGCTTGGTACCTTTTAACAGTGAGGCCTTCTCATCTTGTTTCCTCTGCATCTGGGTGATGACTACAGACTGAGCTTTTCTTCCTCCCAGAATTCTCCTATTTTGATCGATCCACCTATACTTTCTGCCTGGCTACTGGCCAATCAGCATTTTATTAAACAATGTAAGTGACAAATATTTACAGGTTATAAAACCATTGTCCCACTGTACTCTACTATATGAGAGCTTGTTTCAAACAACAACAAAAACACAATATAATGAACAATAAGTAGATTTGTGAATAAGATAGGTATTCGAGTAAAGAAACAGTAACTTAAGGAATTCAAGCAAACTGTTGATTATTACCCAAACTGCTGCATTTTCTTAATAGCAAGAAACTGTAGATTTTGAAAATAAAACAAAACAAGATAAAAATAAACCCACAAACATTATGTATTTCTCAATAGCTTTTTGTGGAGAAGAGGGAGCACACTAATTCCAAGACTGATCCAATCAGACATGTGAGAGCTGAGGGTGAGGGGCAGCCAGGTGAATTCTGGAACCAACACACATATATATTTAACTGTGGCTCTGCATTCCTCAGATTCATTAGCTTTTAGTTACATGGTGTTTGTAAAAGACTTGTGAAGAAAACATTTTTTTGAAATTGTGAAAATAATCACACAGAGAGCAGAAGTGAGTATACAAACAAGAACTAAATAAAATCTCAATGATTCCAAATCACTAAATACAAATTTGTCAGAATACTGATGTTTCAAATGTCAAAGAGGATGCGGAACAGATATTTATTAGTGTGTTTTCTATTTTACATGGCTCACTTCATTTAATCCTCATCCTGAACTTAGCTTTGTGTGGTATCCATATCCACAAAGTGTGGTGAAGAGCTTGCCTTAGTCCATACTAATACGAAGCAGAGGTTGTGTGAGACCCAGAGAGACTAACTCTACAACCCACAGATTGTGAGGTTGGTAGAAATTCTAGTTTCCCAGACCTTAGGGTTGCAGCCATGTTTTTGATTACTTGAGCCAAGTTCCTGGAGAGAAGTGCTTCCTGTCAGAGTGGGCTTCTAGATGGGGGCAGGCTGGGTTGCTGTGACAATGGGATCCTTCCAGAACCCCACTGATTTTCCAGATCTGAATTCTATCAGCTTTGGTTTTGATAGCATTCTAGTTTTAGGATCAGAGCTCAACAGAGGGATAAAAGTCATTGTGTTGTGACATCTGTGTTTTGTTTCTAGTTGATGTCTGGCAAAGCCAGGAACTCAATATCTCAATATTAATGATCTGTACACAAAAAAGCAAACAAAAGCAATGTCACTTCTAAACAATAGCAACAAAGGGCACATCATAAAAATCAAGATTCTTTCCTCATCCCACAGTCAACTCACATTGGCCCTTTGATGCCTTAGAAAAAGTCCTCTGCCAGGTGAATAAATTAGGTGGATTCCCAAAGACCCAGTTCAGCCCTGGAATCCATTATAGTGGATTTTTTTCAAGCACTGTTTCTCATGCCTATAATCTCATATCTCAGGACGAAGGCAGAATAATTGCAATTCTGAGACATCCTGTACTGCAGAGTGAATGACAATCTGTCCCCTTATTTGCCCTACCTCAACCAAAACCAAAAATAAAACAAAGGAAAAAGAAAGAAAAATAAAAAAAATAGATTTCCAAATCTACCTTCTCTTTGGCCTGGCATACTTAAGTTTGAGTACCATGAAATGTGTGTATATACACACACACACACACACACACACACACACATATATATATGTATTAATCTTGTGATCTTGTGGCTTGTGTGTTTCTGTGTGTACATATGCATGGAGGAATAGTGTCCTTCTGTCTTTCCTAAGAAATTTCCATTTCTGTCTTGCTTATAAATATAGAAAATGAGAGCATCTATTGATTTATACTTCATCCACTGAACGTGTCAGTCTTAGTCTACTCTTCAGGGGCAGTGCTAGACTGATTGGCTATTATTTTCATTCTTATATTATGATTTATATATAATTTATATTGGGTATTTTCGTTGTTTGGAAACAAAACTATCAAACCCTAAAACAGTGTATGAATTCTTTAATGATTTCATCTTCTGTGTTTATTGATCCACTAGAGAAACACTCAAATCTAGTGTCATATACAGGTAAATTCTATTTCTTTTCCAGTTATGTGCTGAAAAAGAAATATGTACATATTTACACGTGTACAGATACAGAAATGTAGAAACACACTCACAGAAACTGCTCTCCTGTGTTATTTAGGAATTTAAGGGTAACCTGATTCAAAGCAAAGGATGTAGGGATTCTGCTGGAATTAATGTCTCTACAGATAACATCAATGAACTGAAAATGATGATGCCAGTAAATTCATTTTTAAAATTTTAATTAATCTTTTACAATTATTTCTTTATTTTGTGCATGTATGTGTATATGTGTTTGGTTGTACTAATGACAAGGCACACGTGTGGAGGAGGTGGTTCTCTCCCTCCACCATGGGTCCTGGGGACCAGACTAAGGCCATCAATCTCTTCATTTATATATGCGTTTCCCTGCTCAGCTGTCTCACAGGCCCACCAGGAATTATTTTTCAAGTAGGGCAGCAATATTTTCTCATGAAGGGCTTCTTAAAGTTTACATTTGAACACGCTGTCTCAGATTACTTAGACACATGAATGTTCCAAATATGTAGGAATTAAAGAGATTGATATATCAAGACAGGGTCTCACTATATAGACCAGGATAGTCTTGAACTCACAGATATCCATTTGCCTCTGCCTCTTATCAAAGGCATGTGCTACCATACCCAGGCCAATTAAACCATGCTTGTATTGACTATAGCACTGCTACTACAGTATGCCTTTTAGGAGTTATATTAATACTTTATTTTTAATAAGTACCAAAGAACATTTTCAGTTATTTTGGGAGAACTATATGTTTTCTTTCCATTCACAAGCCCTCAACTTCGACCCTTGTCCCCAGATGCATTTGAAAATGTGATATTTCAGCTGACATCAATGTCTGGTTTTCCTGATAGTCCTGAAAATTCTCACCCATGAGCCTGAAGCTGAATCTTGTCCCTGTCCTCCCTCTGAGGGTGAGTCACTCAGTGTGGGTGAGGTTTGTAGATGGGAACTGGCTCTGCTCTCTCCTTTGGTAACTAAGGCAAAGGCATCTTGCTGGGAGAATGCTGGCAAGTACAGTGACGGCCATAGGCAAGTGTTAGAAGAAAAGCTGACCCGTTGTCAGGCTTGTGAATGCCTGCTACCTTGTTGGCTATTCTCTGCTTGTTATAAGTTTTAATTCACAGCACCTTCAGAACGATATTGTTTCCAGAAACCAAGATCCATTGTCTTCTGGCCCATGTCATTGAGCAGTTGCTTACAATGGATTGGCCTCTAGGTGAACTAGGGGAGGACTAGAGACCAAGAGAGGGCTTGGATATTTTTGGAAAAAGCACTGAACAAAGCCAGAGAGCGAGGGCTCTAGAAATGTACCTTAAGTTCCAGTTTTGTATTGAGTGTTGGCAAATTCTCAAAGGCATTTCAATTTCCTTCGTTTCCATTATCTTTTACTTTTAATGGCTGTTGCAGGGAAAACACCTGGCACAGAGTGCCTGGGTTATTCTCAGTGATTGGTAAATCTTTTCCTGCTATGACTATATGCTTATCAGAAAAAAGTTCTGAAAGTACTTCCTACTCTGTTGATTTAGAAGCACCATAAATATATAGGATAAATAAAACCTTTTGAATTTGGGTGATTTTGCCAAGGGTGTCTACTAAGTTACCCTTAATAGCTACTACATGTTTCCAATGAACTTGATCAGATAAATATCATAAATAAAAATAGTAATGATGCCACCAAAAGGGGTACATTATTTTCTGTTTGTTCAGTATAAACGTTATTTGCTATGTGGCTTAAGTAAATGCTTTTTAAGGATTTACAGTAAAGGTACACTTTAAAAGCAGCTGTTCCTATTGGATGGCTACAGCAGTAACAGAGAGATTAAGGACTTTCTTCAAGGCTGCAGAGTTGGCAAACAGAAGACCTGGAGTTCAAGTCTAGGTTTGTAGGACTTGAGAGACTCTTCTCTTCTGCACCTGCTGTGTGTGCTCTGCTGGGCTATGGATTTTGTCCCTGGAATTGGTATAGTGAACATCAATAGGTAGTTTGGTCAGCGTAGTAAATAATGAATTCTTTGCTGCTGACTTCACAAGCACTCATGGAATCCCACAAGCTCTCCTTTGCTGTGACTCAGAACCCCATTAGCTGACTGCATTATTTCCACTGATGTGGATTTCAATTCCATCTCGTAGCAACAAGATTCAACTTCACAAAGGATGAGCTATGTTAGGGTTCCAGAGAAGGTTTCTGTCACAACTTTTCAGTTAGATGAAATTGAATAATAGAATTAGTGACATCTGTCCAGTTCAGGAAGAGAAAAACTTTTATTTTAGGGATAGGCTTTGCACCTCGTGGATCTTGTATGAGGTTGAAAATAAAAGACCCCAAAGTAAAAAGTTCCATTGCACAACTAGGAACATAAACACTGGGGAAGAAGAGACAGGGCTCTAACTCAGTAATGAGATTAGAGTCACTGGGAGGGGAAATGCATAGACTATATTTGGGAGAACAAAAGAGAAAATGATTGGGCCCATCTGTGAATTCAGGAAGTTCTTTGAAAAATTGAAAATCACTGAACTGAGTCTTGGACAGGGAGCAATATGCTTCCAAATGGTGGAGTAGAGGGATGGAGTGTAAAGCAGAATTCACGCTCATAAGCCAAGGAACACATCAGACAGCTTGGAAATATATCCATAGTATCATTCAAGTGGAACACAGAAGAGAAAGTAATCAAAATGATAACCCTATTATTCTGTGACAAATTTTACCAAGGAGACATTACACACACATTCATTCACCTCAGAAAGGAAACCCAAGACAGACCAAAGTAGCAGCTGTGCCACTGTTCTGCTTGGCCAAGGTGTCCTCACTAGGGCTACTAACAGGAATATGGGTGCACAGTTCCTGAAGGGAATATGGGTGACTTAAAATCAGCTGCATCATCAACAGGCCCACTGCACCACAGGCTGCAGTTCATGAAAGCTGCAAACCTGGAGCCCTCCAGACAGCTTGCAGGCTACAGTCCAAAAATCTCTCCTCTCAACTCAGTTTCTCCCCCATCAACTGCTCATTCCTCTTATGAAACCTGGGAGGGACTCTTGAGAGGATCTTCCAAGGTGCTGTCCTCCCAGACTTCTGACCTTTATTCATCTCTAGTGCTGCCTCCTCTCCTCCTGAATTTGGAATGTTTTAGTTCAGAGAGAATTACCATACAACTTCCATGTGGACTCCTTTCCAATACCAACAAATTTTTGCTCCTTTAAAACCAATAGGGCAGAATTCATTATGATATTGTGTATGTGGAGTTAACACCAGATTCCACAGATTAAAGAGTTCAGTTACCATACCATGAACATTTAATATTATTATTTTAATTTCTCTTGGGATTCCCAGGCTACCTACCCTTCCCAGTTAAATACAAACTTTGTGATTCTCCAGACATCCTTCCAAAGGTTCAATAACTCCATTGACTCCCTCATAGAAACTCAGAAAGTACTTTAATACAATGATTGGTCTCTTGTAGAGGATAGAACTCAGGACCATCTGAATGGAAGGATCCAAAGAATAAGATATAGAGGGCAGTAGGGCATGATAATATATGATCCACTTACCAGTGTGTAGGCAGAAGTTTCCATCCTGCCTGGTCTTATATCCATTCAATCCCAAAGAAACACACAGAGCTTGTATTAATTATAAACTGTTTGACCTATTAGCTCAGGCTTAATATTATCTAGCTCTTACAACTTAAATTAACCCATAATTCTTGTTTATGTTTAGTCATATGGCTTGGTTCCTTTTCTCAATTAGGCATTCTCACCTTGCTTCCTTTGTGACTGCGTCTCTACCCTTCTTCTTCCCAAGCATTCTCCTAGTCTGGTTGCTCTGCCTGTACTTCTTGCCTGGCTACTGGTCAATCAGCATTTTATTAAACCAATATGAGTGACAAATCTTTACAGTGTACAAGAGCATTATCCCACAGCATTTCCCCTTTTTCTCTTCAAAATAAGAACTTTGAATCTAATTTCCTTTGTTTAGCTTTTTTCCCTGATTTTTGTCCATAACAAGTTGTACTAATACTTTAAACAAAAGCAAATATTCATAATCAATTTTTTTGCGAATGTGGTCATAGTTTTCTAGGCTATTTCCTGCTGATTGGGGTTGCTGGAAATCTTATGGGACACAAGGAAAATTAAGGATTATGGTCAAGTCCTGACAACAGTATTCTGTGAGACTTGATCATCTCAGCCAGCAGCCTTGAAGCCGTTCTGGATGCAGAACTCAGAAGAAACTGCAACAGAGGTGCTCTGAAATGTTGGGTCATCTGGGCCATCTGTTCCTACTGGAGATTTTTGGGACTGAACAACTGTGGAACTAGGTGGTCCAGAAACTTCTGTCTACATCAGCGGGATGTCCTATGATCTCTGTTGTTTAAATACTTTCACCAAAGCTTCCTTATGTTGACACGATTAAGTCACTGGATGTAGATGACAGAACTCACTCTCCAGTCCCTTTCCACTCCTAGGGAGGGTAACAGTTACTGAAAGTTTCAGCCTGTGGCAAAGGGGCTAGTTTTTCTGATGACTAGTTTTCATCCTAGATATATTTAGTCCACTTCTCCTCTTGTGTCATCGTAGCAAACAAAAACAAACAAATGACTAAAACTCAACCGACTAAACAAATAAAAACCATTTATCAATAGGTACATCCAAAAGTTTTATAACTGATGTGGCCAGGAATAAGAGACAGAGACCAAGTACACATCTATATTTTATTATACTCACCTATCTAACCTTATTTATAGTCATCTTGAGTGTTTAATGAATTGAGTTTGTGCTGTCCAATATGGCTCCCACCATCACATATAGTGACTTCAAACTATTAACGTTGGAAGTTATTTATAATGCCATTTCTTACTTGTACTAGCTACATTGCAGTAATCACATATAGATGGGAGATTCCATGTCAGACTGTGGAGATGGGAACATTTTCTCCCAGAAAGTCCTGTTAGGCCATGTTGTAAACTGAAATTTCAAGATAAAATGGTCTTTAAAAAAGTAAGACCAAAGGACTGGGGTGCAGTTTAGTGGTCTGTTGCCTGGCTACCATATGTAAGTAATGTCCTGGGATTAATCCTTTGTAACACACACATATACATAAAAATACAAACCAATTAATTATGTGCTCTCTGTAGAAGGAATACTTGCTTATTTATACAGTTAACCCATTTATGTGCTCTCTGCAGAAGGTATACTTGCTTATTTATACAGTTAACCCATTTATGTGGTCTCTATAGAAGGTATACTTGCTTATTTATACATTTATGTGCCATGGTTCTGGGGATTGAACCATCTTTTGTGTGCATGAGGCAAGTGCTTTACCTCTCAGCTTTATCCCCAGCCCAAGAAGTACATTTGAAATGTAGTGACATAAAAAGGTATCCTGTGCAAACAATATATGCAGGGATGTGTAGTGATATTTTGTTTGTGTTTTAACAAATAAAGTTTATCTGCAGATCAGAGAGCAGAGCTAAAGCACTCGAGGCTCACAGAGTGGTGGCATACACCTTTAATTCCAGGACTCAGGAGACAGAGGCAGAGGCATCTCTGTGAGTTCACAGCCACCCTGAGCTACACAAGATTGAATCTGTCTAAAAGGGAAACAGTTCACACAAAAGTGATTCCAGCACTTGGGATCCCATGACTTATATCCCAGCTCTCAGGAGGCAGAGACAGGAGTGGTATGGCTGGGCGGAGAGAGGAATATAAGGTGGAAGGAAACAGAAGCTCATTGCTGTCTGAGGTTTGGTGGAGACAGCTGCAATCTGAGGATCACCCCTTCAGTCAGAGGACAAAGTCTAAGGAGACAATCTGAGGACAGGGTCGCCCCTTCGGTCTGATCACTGGGAGAGGTAAAAGGTCTCTCTAGTGGTTGGTTGCCTTGCTTCTCTGATCTTCAGCATTAGCCCCTATATCTGACTCTGGGATTTTATTATTAATACCAATTAGAATTCATGCTGCAGGGATGCTGCAGTGACTATGTTAATGTCAGATAACAGACACTAGAACAAAAATACATTATTAGAGTCAAATGGAAATAGTCTATCATGTTAAAAGGATCTATGGAGTGGAATGCCATAATAATTTAAAATGTTCATATACCTAATAATAATACAGCATCCAAAAACAGGAAGCAAAGTTAAGACAATTAAAGGTAAAAATGAAAAATTCCATAATCATATTTGGAGATTTCAATACCCTATACCACTAGTTTATATAGCAACCAGACAAAAGAATAATTAAGGTCATAAATGATCTGAGCAAGATGGTCATTCATCACAGCCTAGCTTGCATTTATGGAACACTATACCCCATAACCACAAAATGTATATGACTTTAAGATGTGTATAGTCCTTCAATTATTCTGGACTATTAAACAACATCATCAACCTGAAAGGAATGCAATCATATAGAGTTGCTTTTCTAACCACAGCAGAACTGAATTAAGAGTCAATAATCATAATATATATCTAAGGAAACTCCAAATATAGGGCACTAAAAAGCAAACTCCTACATAACCTACAGATCAAAGAGGGAATGAGGAAGATAGAAAACATTTCAAATTAAAATTATGACAAAGTAACAACATATTCAACTCTATGGGACACAGAAAAAATCAGTACTTGTAGAGAATTTAAAATCTTCCAATTCTTTTATCTTGCAAGAAGATCTATCATCAACAATTTAAGGTCTGCCTTAAGAAGGTAGAAATAGGGCTGGGAAGATGGCTCAGGCAGTAACATGTTACCGGGACCTGAGATCACATCCCTAAGCTCACACAAAAGTCGGGCACAGCTGTGACTCTCTAACCCAGTGCTGGGAAGGCAGAGACAGGAGGATCCCTGGAGCCATCCTGCTCTGAGTCTGGCTGCATCAGTGAGCTCCAGTTAGGTGAGAGACCCTGTTTCAAGAAACACGCTGGAAAGCAGCTCGAGATGACAGTTAATGTTGACCTCTGGCCCCCACCCATGTATGCACATGTGCACACATGTGTTCACAAGAAGCTAGAAAATGGAAAACAGAGAAAACAATGAAAAGGGAGAAAATAAAAATAAGAGCAGAAATCAGTGAAACAGAGAAACGAGTTGAGAAATATAACCAAGTCAAGGGTCAGGGAGAATTCAGGGGACTGGGGTGTTGGCTGTGAAGACCACAGGTCTGCCGTGAGAGCACCCACAAGGTTATCACATCATTGCGAGAACACATATTCCATTGAAGGGCTGTACAAACCATGTTGTGAAACTGTATCACTTTTAATAGTGTTTTGAAATTTAAATTCTTAGTATTTACTCGACAATCATGTGTTTATGCTTCTGACTCAGCTGAATTAGAAGAACAACTCTGTCTTTCCACTGACCTTTCATTTGTTGGTTCTCAGCATTGTGTGGCTCCATGTAGATTTCAGGCATGGGGCATGGGGCACCTTCAGTTTTCCAGTTGGTCTTAGTGCAAAATCAAGAGGTTGTCTGAAAAGAGTCTGCTAGGGCTTTTTCACCTTTCCAGTGTTGGGTTGAACCCAGGGCCTTGCGCGTGCTGGGTGTTCTCTGCACTATACTGCCAGCTCTCTCTTTTCTTTTAAATATGACCGTGAGGTAAACCCTCCCAAATTGCCTAGGTAGACTTGAACTCACTCTATAGCACAGACAGGCCTAGGCCTTGGCCTTGCATTCCGCTTGGCTTCCTCTCCAGAGCAGATAGGATGACAGGCCTGTGCCACAAGGGCCTGGAGTCTGCTCCATGCTGTGAAATTTGAGGATGACTCATACATTGTAGAATGTTGGTCAAACGGCACAAAATTCCAGTTACAGAGATTGAATAAGTTCTGGAGATTCAATTCCAGATGGTAGCTAGACTCAACAAAGCTATATTTTATACTTAAAGGTTTATCATAAAATACTTTTCTTAATTAAAAATTTCATAAATAGATTTTCCCAAACTTCTTTAAACCCACCCCCAATCCCTTGACCCAACAACTTTGATATGTGAAATTTTCTAAAGCAGGTCTTATCATCATGTGCAAGAAAAGTGATTATCCAAGGTGATGGATAGCTTAAATAACTTGACTGTGACAACCAGTTAATGGCATAGGAGGTCCTTCTGTCTTTATGTTGCTTTCATTGGTTAATAAAGAAACTGCTTTGGGCCCCCGATAGGGCAGAACTTAGGTAGGTGGAGAACACAGAACTGAATGCTGGGAGGAAGAAAGCAGAGTCAGAGAGAGAGCTGCCATGGAGCAACAACACTTCATCCTATATAATTTGTCCAGAAAACCCTTTGCTTCATTGTATTTTTCCTTTTGTTTTTTAATGTACACAGAAGCCAAAATTCTTCTTTTGAAGATATATAGTCTTTCTTGTAGAACATACACAATAATTTCATTATGCAACAGCATTCAATGTATCTACACATATTTAACTTTGCCAGAGTGATGTAGGAGGGTCATCTGGCTATGTGTTACTTTCATTGGTTAATAAAGAA